>JAQFZE010003613.1:0-12332 GCA_034695245.1 Dicyrtomina saundersi
CGAACTCTAGGTTCTGTATCTCCGAAAATTTTGAAAAGAAAGATTTTAAAAAATTAATGATTTTGAAAATATAACTATAGAGCATTATAGCTATGAATAAACTTATTAAAAGATAGCAATAATGCATGGCTATACTGGTTATTTAAAATTAGTTTAATGAAATCCGTAAATCTTGGTGGCGTAATTAATTACTAATTTAGGGGACAAGGCAGTTATAATAAAATAATAGTTATAAAAAATACATACGCATTTCTGCATTTTACAATTTTACAAGTTGTAAGTACTTAAGTACTTACATTACAAAAATAGAGTTTTCAAGATGCAATATGCGATATGTACATTCATAGAAAATAATTATTGTGGCAGCCAACAATGCATTATTTTCTACTGAATAGTTGAGTAATCTGAATATACTGAATTTTCTCAATTTTACGGCAACTGCCGTAGCCGTACATCTTCTAATAGAACGACCCACGTTCTGCTCAGGCTCAGACTCAGACCCCAGCGTTTAATTAGTGATCCACGTTATAATGTACCTACCTAAATTGATTCTTACGCGTCACCTATGAAAAATCTATGCACTTAAAATCTCGCTCTTAAATCGTATAATAAATACGCTTCTGTTTTATATCGGTGACCCGCGTACCGCGTACTACTATATAGAGACCTGACTTCTATTGGAACATACATAAAAATGGATTGTTATTTTCGATTCTTAAGTACGACAAAAAAGTATTGCTTTGCTTTGTTTAGTTTATGTCCTGTGTAAGTAGACTGTTGACTGTGTAAAGTAAACGAACACTAATCTTAAATAAATATGTGTGTATAGTACAATAATATTACAACTTATTAAATCGCTTATTACTCAACACTCAACGCTAGTAATGTAAAAATAATTTTTAATCTCATATAACTCGTAGTTCTTCTTTCAGCTTTAGTTCAATTTACAAAATAAACATAAAATGTAGGTACATAAATAATTATAAAGAAGCTGAGGGAATACTTTTAATTAAATCATGAGTAAAATGCTGTCAGGGATCGTCCATAAATGATTTCGTCTAAATATTCCAATATTTAGAACCCTTTGACCCCCCTACCCTGTCGGCAGCTTAACAATTGCGTAAATGACTATTTTAACATGGGATGTCATCATGTCATCAGTAGCCAAGTAGACCTATTGACTCTACTGATGAAGTCATTTGTGGACAATCCCTAGACAATTATCTCATACAATAGTAATAGTAGACGGGTCTGGTGGGAGGTCGGAATTGGAATAGTAGGCGGGGTTCCGCTATATTACAGTAAAACGGTAATTAATAGAAGATCAAGCAATAATTAAAATTAAAAATTGGAATAAAGGGCTTTCCACATAATACAGATAATCCATTAAAAATACGTACCATTATTTTTATTATTATTAATAGTGTAACAGTAGTTTGTGTTGAGCATTTTGTACTACGACACGCTGAACATGGACATCCCGTTTATCCGTCTCATTTTAACCAGAAAATCCTTGTCATTAGTATAAAATCATACAAACAAGGCAGCAATTACCATATGTTATATTATCATATAATCACCATACAATATACTTATTCTGGAAATACAAGTTGAATGAACTAATATTTATTCCATTCCCCTGTACAGCTATACAAATTGAATTGCAACAATTGTAAAGCTTAATTAGAATCATGCCAATATCTATGTATATAATATGACATACCTAATTATAAGTAAAAAAATAAATACATAATACAGAATGCAGACAACTGTGTCCCTCCAGCAGCCCAGGCCCAGCCCAGCGCACCGCGGGCATCCCGCTGTCACAGTCACACAGCCGACATATTGGGCACCGAGAAAGACAATTAAGTATATACTTAATATACATGGATAATTCTATTACCTTATATAGAAATATGAATTGCACACTGACACTGCATCCGTAATTAGATTGATTTAAATCGATTATTTAATTAATTTTCTGTCTCTCACAAAAAAATGACTATTTCCTATATCATATATGCTTCCCATTTCCATTTTTCCATTCCCATGGGACTGAGTCTGAATCTGCATCTAATAGGGCTTCTCTCAATCCGGCTCCGGCTCTGCGCCTATAATAAGGACAGGAATCTCAAGAAACCATTTACTTACCTCTCGCTTAATTTTCCTTGTAACACCCTCAGTCAGCATATTAATTTTTTATCACATAATATTTGGAAAAAAATAACAAATTAAATGGGTAACCCAACTTTGATAGCGCTCACAAGCGCTATTTTTCTTTTTGTAGCCCATCAGGTAAATGAGTGTAAAGATAATAATTATTATTATTGGCTTCGGCATCGGCTGTGGCTATTAAATAATCCTTGGAAATAAAATATTTTTTATTCTCATAAAAATTAACCATGTGCGTTTGTACTTTTAATTGCGAATTTAATTTTATGCTAATTTTTTAATTTCAAGTCCTACTCACTTGCTGGAGAGCCCAGTCTTAATGGCGTATCCACCAAACGGATTCTAACATCTGAAGAGCAGATTGCTGCAGATGCCGCTCGTCAGGAAATTGCTCAAGTTTTGGAGAAAAATCTTATCAAGGTGTGTGTTTCTGTGCTCAGTTTCGTATAGTACATATTTACAAATTACATTATTTTATCATGGTCAGTCCAAGATTTAAAAACAAACGTTAATTATATCGTTAGTGAAGACTCAAAATGGTTCATTTCCATTTTTAGCTGAAAATAAAATCCACTATCTACTAAAAATTAAAATATCTTCATCCTAAAAAACATGTAAAAAGAATATTTTGCACATTTCAAAAACTCGTAATTAACCTTTCGCGCATTAGATTTTATCTCATTCAGTAAATTTTTTGACATATTTGTGGGTTTTAATTCGGGCTTTAGCCATCCCCCGTAACGACTAATGGGGTTTAATAATCAGTTTTGAGAGGTTCATAAAGCATGGCAACAATGTACAGCGCGCAAAGGAAAATGAAAATACCGCCAACCAAACCAATGCGCGCGCCATCTAACGGCGGGTGTTTGTGCTTTACGGTAACGGGCGGACATAACGCGCCTTGGCCGAACGAAGAGCGTAACAGATAGCTGAGCCACACTAATAATTCGTCCCCGCACGGTTCACCACAAAATGAGCCCTTAAGGTCTCTTATCTTTTTTAGCTTTTTTCGCCACCGAGGGACGAATTATTCGTTTTACGGTTTCAGCTATCTGTTACGGTCTTCGTATCGGCCATGGGTCATTTTGATTCTTCACTCACGGTATATTATTAAAATATTTGTCCCTATCATTTATTTTTCAGTTCTTCACTCTCGTAGCGGCGGACAGTGGAAATGGACGCGGTGGTTTTGGGCGCCAGGATGAAGATGACGATGATGTGGCGACACTGAACCCCAACACTTTACCCCAAGTAGCCCAAATTCTTGGAGCTATATTTGCGGGCGGCCTAAATCTAACAAACATTGTGGACCGGACATTTACACTGATCCCGGATGTGATCCGAAATCAAGTAGATGGTCTATTTAAATTGCTCACTGGACAACCCGCCACGACGACCACAACCACACCCAAGACCAAAGCAACAACACCCAAAAAGAAACGTAGGGCCACGTCCAAGAAGCCCAAATCAACCACAACTCCACTACCAGAATCAGAATACGAGCTGGAGCCCGAGCCGGAACTTCAAAAAGCAGTTGAAACTTCAACCTCTGCCACCACCTCAACAACAACTATGATCAAGTACCGTCGTGCCCGGAACAGAACGACACTCCCTCCTTCCAAAAATTATTTGATGACCGAGGACGATGAATTGTACCGACTGGAGGAGGAAGTCATCCTGGCTGCGATGGACTCCGAGCCTTATATCAGGGACAAAGAACCCCGCTTCTTTATTCAGCCCGTTCGGGAAATCCTGACCAATTTGGATAGTGGCCGACTTAACCTCACACAGATTATCAAATTTTTACCAGATTTATTTGCAGGGGCGCGTCAGGCCTTTGTTTTGCTAGAGAATCTTGGCCAGTTGGCTGGGGCTGATTTAGAAGATGAACAAGTTATTGATGCAGACATTGCAGACAATTAAAAAAAATGTAAAAGCAGCAAGTACGCACATTTTTTCAAGTCAATTTTTTGTAGGCCTTTCAAAAATTCAGTATGCAAGTTTTAAATGATTATAATAATGGTTTTAATAAAACTATACACAAAAATGAATCGGCACAAAAAATAAATAAAAATACACATGTTACAGAATACCATTTTTTTGAACTGGAAATTAATGATGTTTTATTACTAGCAATAATAATGGTTACATTTCAGCGCATAAGAAAAGAATATGCTTGAACAACAAAATAATAATTAAAGAAAAATCATGTAATATTATCTCCATTCTTACGATCAGAGAGGTATAAATAGTTGTACAGTATTAAAAATTTTGAAAATTTTATCTCATTTTTCTTTTTTAACGAAACAACTTTGATCGCTGATTATATTTATTAGGTGCACTATTACGATTAGCAGGTCTTCCTTTCGCGAGTGAATTGATAGTTTCTCCTTGGGAGTCAATCATGGGAGTTGTAATGAGGGGCTGAAAAAGACTCACAACATACATTTCAATGTCCGTATAGACATTAGCCCCGTCCAAAGAATTCAAGTAATTTTGAAGGGTCAAAGTTGCGGCTGAGAGCTGGGGCTCCTCCGTTAAAGTAGCCATGAAACGAAGCATATTGTCAACTTGGACACTGAGAGGGAAGGACTTGACCTGGGTCATGCCGGTCAGGAGGAAATTAAGAAACTTTTCGTTCTCTCCTTGAGTATTCATCGTGTCTCTCATAATGGTCTTGACCGAGTCGAGGATTGGAGATGGAGGCTGCGGAGTTGTAATGAGGACACCCGCCAGCACTTTTATGAAGTTCATCTAAATCACAAATATTTAAAAATTGGATAATTAGTCAGTTAGAAATTATTATAAAAAGTTGTTAGTGGCTTGCGAACTTAAAAATAGAAAATTCAAATAGAAAATTGTAAAAAATTACATAAACAGCCTCCCCATCATCAAACTGATCAAGCGCTATCCCTTTTCCCATCTCATGTCCAAATGCCTACAAAAAATAATTTTTTAATAAACATTACAGAAACAAATTATAAAAAATTTTAAATTCCTTTTTAA
The DNA here is from genome assembly GCA_034695245.1 of Dicyrtomina saundersi. Classification (NCBI taxonomy): domain Eukaryota; kingdom Metazoa; phylum Arthropoda; class Collembola; order Symphypleona; family Dicyrtomidae; genus Dicyrtomina; species Dicyrtomina saundersi. The sequence continues at coordinate 5,179 of JAQFZE010003613.1, forward strand.
TAAAGTCCATTCTTAAAATTATTCTTACCTGTGAACTCAGAAAAGCTGCCGCGAAAATCGCCATGACCAAGGCGGTGGTTGGAGATGTGATTACGAATTGTGAAAATTGCATTATTACAGGTTTGGTAAATTAAAATTCTTGTACACTTTGTAATTTCTCGGAACTTTGGAACAAAAAAGGCTTGACAATAAAAAAAAATTGACTCCCTTATAAAGTATCTATATGAAGTGAAATGAAGTTTCGGAATAATGGACCAAAAAAAGACAAAATCACATTTTATATATGAACATCAAAAGGATCCTCTTGTTGCACAATGTCATGCGTCACTTTGTTGAACAGTTGTTAATTAAAAATAATGATGGTTGCCTGATTCTGATTCGACGGCGTGTCAGTTTCAGTAATAGAAAAATTGCCGTTGAAGCTAAAATATTTTTTTTACGAAAAAGTAAAACCCGCGTTAAGTACTGTAATAATTAATAGTATGTAATTGAGCCTATTAACAGTGCCATAAAGGTAATCAAATCCAACTTTAATTAGGAACCAGAGCAAAAATTAGCTAATGAGTGAACGTAAGTTACTAATTTAGTTATTTTCGTAGCGTAATATCCTAAAAGAATGATTGAGAAAATGTTTTAATTATATTGCTCTGTCAACTTACTAGTAGGCATGGGTCCAGATCCCCAGATTATTACCTCATATGCGTCCGGCTGTGTGACAATGGAATTCCAATCCATTCGATTTCGATTGACTTAATTAGTATTACATCCCCGAATTATTGCAAATGTGAAATTACCTATACGCTATTGAATACTAATAATGAGACGCGGCTAGCACCCCCTCCCCCCGAAATTAACATACAATACGAACAAAAAATTCATTATCGATGCTCGTGGGCTTATGTCATATTTTTCCCTCTTGTATCATTGTAACATACGTTTAGTAGTATGTTTTATATGAAGTAATGGGTATACGGACATTTTCCCCCCGGAAATTTTCCCCTCAGGACATTTTCATCGCTTTATAAAATGTCCGTGGGAAAATGACAGGCGGGAAAATGTCCTACAACCTAAGTAATATGATATACTTTCTATATGGCATAATCTATATGAGGCAAAAAACCCCAAAACCAAAACCAAAGTACTTATATCACCGTGGGTGATTGGGCGATGGATGTAAATCGAAAAAAATGTCGTTATAATACTAATTATACTAATTAATAATTGTGATTGTTTAATAAATTATTATGTATTTATTTTATCTTTTTAATTCTCTCTCCGTGAACTTGGTTTTGGATTGACCGGTCGGTCAAGTAAGTAAGGCCAAAACGTGTTCGCTTTGATCAAAATAATTAATCTCATACAATTCAATACCAATACATATAGTACAATGAATCATTTCGTGAGTGAAGGATCAAAATGAGACATTACCAAATTAAGCTAGAATCAAAATGAACTATGTCAAAAACTCACGACCACAGAAAAAACAAATTAGATGTTTTTTACACGCTTAGAAAATAACTGCAATCTTGTAAAGTCTTTAGTATAGGCTTGTAAATTGGTAAAAGAAGTTTTGGAAACAAGGGAGAAATTCATTTAGCTACATGCAACAGAACTGTATGTTACAAAAAATCCTTAATTGTCTACATCTAATATATTTACAGTGAAATCTGTAAAGTATACAAAGAATATTTTAAAGCATTTTTGTCACTTTACATGCATGCTACATTGCATTAGTGATGCATAATTAAATGTGTTTAGTGGTTAAATTAAAAGGAAATTCCCCAATGCTGGAAGTTGCAGGTTGGAATCATTATTTTGTTTTGTAATTAACAATCAACAGAATTACCAGTTGCCTGATCTAACTGCGACTTCGTTAAGTTTAATATAACATACAGCATTATTCGTAAATCTCTACCCGAAATTCCTGTTTGCTGATTGTACTGTCTGTAGCCAATGTCAGAGTGAAAGCAAAATTGATGTTACAAAAATTGGTAGCGACGTGGGACATTCGCCTATTTATTTTTTAACCGTGTAAAAGTACACGTAATGTTTTTTTTATTTTCATGTCTTTTAAAAGGGCAATAATAAGTTTTATTTGAATGTTCTTAAAAAATTACAAAATGTTCTATTTACATGTTTTTCAAAAGTGTCCAATATTGTATTAGAACATTTTAGACATATTTTTAGGATCAACAAATTTTAATTTCTTGTAGATAGTGCATTTTGTTTTTAGCTGAAAATTGATATAGGTCATTTTGAATCTTCACTGGTGATATTCTCATATCCGGATACTAGCATTAATAATATACATTCATCCCCGTTTACACAGCATATGAATATAAAGTTGAAGCACAACACTCGCTAGAATATAGTTTCTCAATTTGTTTAATTACAACCTATAGGGTAGCGCTATATTTCGGACAGCTATATGCAATGTAAAATTATAATCCACTTAAACTTAGTCAGATCACTAATACTGGTTGGTGGTGTAACTTTTACTCGATTTCCAATTCAACTTTATCTCTAATATTGGGAAGTAGAAATAGTTATATATATAGGAAACATGCATAATTTTGCACATCTGTACTACGATATAATTAATCTTTATAGTTGTCACATACACTCCCATCGAGGCACAAAGCCTATATATATGGGAGGAATTAATCTTTATAAATAAGGCAGAAACGGAAACAATAGGGAAGAGAAAGCTTCACAATAGCTTACTAGTTAGTACTACTAGTTTTCGTTTTCGTGTGATAAATAGATGTATCCAAGCCAATATCATATATAGATATAAATTTAATCAAAATGTTTTCCCAAGAATGTAATTATTGCGTAGAATATAAAAGGACGTAGTTATTTTAATGGAGGTGTCATTCGTAGTAGTTCTCTTGTAGTTACTTATTACTTGTTTGCGTTAATCACTTTTTTAAGCAAATCTTTCAATATGTGGACAAAATTGATTTTATGTGTTTTGGCTGTTGCCGTCTGTATGCAGGTACGTTTTTAACTGTATATTAATTTACGTACTTTTACGGGGATTTTACACGAGTATTGTCTTCAAATGAAATTAATTAATTAATTAAAATTATTCAAAAAATAGGCCGTAGCCTTTGAGAAACTTGAGGAAAAAGAGGAAGAATGGAAGATAGAACTCCGACAAGAGCTCCGCCAAGCACAGGACTTGGCTGCTGAGAGACTCCAATTAAATTTAATTCAAGTCCTCAATGGTTTATCTCAGTCCGCTGCTACAAGGGGCGCAAATGTGACTAATGCTATCGGTATATTAATATATAGGTTTTTATTTTTATTCAAAAAAAAATATTTCTTAGTATCTCTACATAATTATTATGGATTTTATTATGGGATTTTCGTAACATCTTTTTTATCCTATATAGCAATTCTGACACGTGCCGTGGTGACGAACACCTTTGACTTGGCCGGTGTGGTGGCTTACATGCCCCGACTACTGGCTCAAGATCTCCCCACCCAATTCGTGGAAGTTCTTCGCTTGATCCGACAAAATGACGTTCAACTCCCAAGGAATGTGACAGGAGCTATCGACACCGTCTCTGACCTCGCACGTCAGTCACAGTCCAGTGGAATTCAAGATAATCTCTTCCTCCCCATCACACGCTTCCTTCCCAATCTGATGGCGGGTGTTCAGTCATTTTTACAAACTATCCTTGGGAACGTTTTTGGGTTCCTCGGGGTCGTGAATGCAAATAATAGAGGACAGTAAAAATGTAAATGTATTATTGATTTATTTATTTTTTTGGTTGTTTTGACACTGTTGTAAAATGTAAAATATTATTATGCAGTTTGTATATACAAAACATTAAAAATTGATAAGCGTGTGTATTTATATTGCTTCTGTTCACGCAGCCCCACTTTGTAATTTTAAAAAGCATGTAAATAGAACATTTTGCACTTTTCAAAAAGCATGTAAATAGAATAATTTGCACTTTTGAAAAAGCATGTAGATAGAACATTTTGCACTTTTTAAAAACATGTAGATATAGTATTTTGCATTTTTCAAAAAGCATGTAAATAGAATAATTTGCACATTTCCAAAACATGCAAATATAGCATTTTCCACTTTTTAAAAACTCGTAATTAACATTTTACGCATCCATCTCATTTAGTGTATGTTTGAGATAGCTCATTTCATTTCTAGCTTAAATTGAATATTATGTGCCATTTTGATTCTTCACTCGCGATATGATACCACTGCTGTATAAACGGATATTGATGGTGAGTTAAACTGCCATATTACATGCGCAAATGGTCCACTATAGAAATTCGGAAAGTCGACAACTTAATTAGGTATTAGCTATAATCTGATGAAGACAGTTGTACTGCGTATTAATGCATACATGCGGGGTACTACCACTTAATAATTATGTACAACGGGGAATACTTTGCATTGCGGAAAAACTAAAACTTGGAACTGTTTAAATTATTTCCCTTCGATTCGAAACACTGTACAAACAATAAGCCTAAAAATTTTCAGAAAATTAAACTACGCTCCTTCCTACCATTTAAAGGAAAGATAAAAATCGCAGTTTGACCGGGATGCTGGATGAATAATGTACTTAATGCAGGTACTGGTCTTAAAAAGTAAATACCGATACTGATAGGACACTTTGAAATAAAAATTATTAAAGGGCGCTTACACTGTACTTAAGTTGTGTGGAATGTTTTTTGGCATCGTATTATTACTACACGCAATGCGAAAGAAAATAGCATTCCTCAATTTGTTAAAACGCAAAAACGTATTGTCGAATTCTTATAATTAGGCAGATGGGCAGGGTGTCCAAACCCTGACCTGTATATTGGTTGGAGGGACATGAAATTGTTTAGATATCTTGCCCATCTGCCTCGTTATAAAAATTCGACAGAAGAAATTTTTGCTTTTAAAAGGCAATGTATTAGTATAGACAAATATTATTTTATAGATAGATGTAATTAATTATACTGATATGTGTCCAAGAATATTAGTGTTCTATTATGCCCTGTATCTTGAACCTTCACCAATACTAAATACCAACCATGCTTGTATTTCTTCTCTCGACATTTTTTTACTCACATATCCTTTTAGTTATCCTTGTATAGACAATAATAATTCTGGTCCCTGGCCCCACTTAAGTAGGTAATCTTGTTAGCCTAGTTGAAGCCTTAAAAATGCCCAAAAAAAACAGCAAGTAAAAAAGTCTGCAAACGAAACTTACACATCGAAAGGAAATACGGCAGTCAGTTTTAGAAGAGAGAGAAGAAGGCTCCTCATTCCTTCGAAAAAAAACTGTGTTTTAAAAAAAACAAAATTTATTTAGAATAATTATTAATACAGAAAGTGACATTTGATTTGTATGAGTAGTGGAACTTTGAAAGGAATTTTGAAACCAAGCATGCCTCCAAAGGAAGATCCCGAATACATCGCCCTCAAAAAGGAAATTGAAGCTCTCACCGAAACTTTAAAATCAATAAATGAAGGAAATAAAGATTCAGCTCTGGACGCTGTGACCAGTTCCTTGGATGAGGCTCCCCGCCTCAAATTGTCCACTAAGCGACAGCTCAAGGGCCATATCCATAAAGTGAACGCCGTGGACTTTTCTGGAGATTCGAGACATTTAGTCTCGGCCTCTCTAGATGGGAAATTAATCGTGTGGGACACATGGACTGGGAATAAGGTTCAGGTCATCCCACTCCGATCCTCATGGGTCATGTCAGCCGCTTTTTCCAAAACTGGGAATTTCCTCGTGAGTGGTGGAATGGATAATATGGCTACCATCCACGATTTGAACAATCGGGACTCTTCCGGAGTAGCAAAAATTATCCGGGAGTTGGCGGGTTATGACGGTTTTCTGTCCAGCTGCAAGTTCCTGGATGATCGACGACTTCTCACCGGCTCAGGTGACATGAAAATATGTCAGTGGGACGTGGAGACGGGGAAGAGGACGCTGGAATTATTTGGACATGCTGGGGATGTGGTCTCCCTCTCGCTCTGTCCCAATGACGAGAACATTTTTGTGACGGGGTCAGTGGACCACACCTCCAAGCTGTGGGATCTGAGGGAGAAGTCGTATGTGCAGAGCTTCTGGGGTCATACGAGTGACGTCAACTCCGTCTGCTTCCATCCCTCATCCCTCGCCTTCGTGTCCGCCTCGGAGGACAAGAGTGCTCGTCTTTTCGATCTGCGAGCGGATCAACAAATTGGACTGTACCAGACACTCGGGACACCGGCGAGTTTCACCTGCTGTACACTGTCCAAGTCTGGCCGCTACTTTATTGCTGGGTCAGATGACTCGAATATCTACATCTTTGATCTTCTCAAGGGGACTTCACTCGGCACTCTCACGGGCCATGAAAATCGAATCACGTCCCTCACTGTGACCGAGTCTGGAATTGGGCTCGCGAGCTCTTCATGGGATCAACATGTCCGCGTTTGGATCTAAAACTATATTTAGAAGTACTAAATTCTACAGAATCAAAAAATATTCACAAAATGAATTATTTACTAGTGAATCTCATTCTGGTTTATTTTGCTTTTAGTTCCGTATACTTCATACATGATAATATTATGAATACATTAATTACAACTATTATCCAACTTAAGTACCTTCAATTTTTATTTCAAAATTTTACTTTACCATTTTATTATTTTAAAATTTAAAAGTCGCAAAACGTTACTCCTGTCCCTGTCATCTGTCAGGTTGAAGCCTAATGTGTTCCTGGTAGCTTAAAAGTATGTAAGAAAATAACACGACTAATTGTCATTTCATTGGTTAACCATTTTCTTTTGTGAATATATAATTATTGCATAAATTCAAGTCATTTGTCTGTATAAAAGGCTATAAATGTGCAACCGTGTCTTATAATAAAGGATTTCTCTCAATAGCAGTTTACAATGTTACAATCAAGCCAACATTTCAACTAATCGTCACACACAGTAATTTGATTAATAATGTGGTATTAATATGGATTTTAGTGACAATTCCTTTTTTTTGTCCCATACTTCCTAATTGGAACATGAAATAAAAGCCTATCGTAATAATAATGAAGTTCTAAACTAAAAATAACTAATTACAACAACTTCTTTAAGTATTTTTGTCTGCCTGCCTTGCTGATTTCATTTTCACTTAAAAAAGTAGTAT
>JAQFZE010003614.1:0-12330 GCA_034695245.1 Dicyrtomina saundersi
TCTCTCTCTCTCTCTCTCTCTCCCTGTATATAGTGGGACGAGTTTTTTTTTCGTCCATTAGAGCATGACCACACGCTACTCGTGGAGAGCTATCTATGTACAATGAAATTAATGCGTTCCTATCTACAGTTCCACACTTAGCTCTACATAACTTTATATCCTCCCATATCTCATGTAACTCACTCACTTGAACAATGAATGAATACATCTATATTATAGTATGGTCAAGACGGACTCATAACACTACATGAAGGAGCAATTCTGTGTTACTGTTACATCGTTTAGCCAAGTAGTAATCCCTCACCATTGGTCAACATCCACAACAAATTCGAGAATTAAGGATAAGAAAAAAAAAGACCATTAGTGGATTCGACAAGGAAAGTATACAGCTCTGTAAAGTATGTACCTAGGAGTATTGAATGTATCGCTACTCGGATTTCCGGTCTATCTACCGTCTGAAGATACAGTATCGAATTCTATACGTAATCACGGTAGCAGCATATTCCTCGTATTTCATGAATGACTGAAGTCCAAACATGATTTCTGACCCAATTATGGTTTTTTAACACTTTTATTCTTTGTACCTGGTTCTGGTTTTGGTTCTGGCTCTGGCTCGGACTCTGACTTACAACTACCATTTTAAAACCCTACACAATTTTTATATTAATTTTCCGCCGTCACATTACACGGAAACTTTAATTATTGGTATAGCCTATGAGGTTAGCCAAAGAATTATAACGACGCTTTTAGTTCAAAAAATACAAATTGTAAAATCACAAAAATAAATTGGTCTTTGGTTTTACAAAACTGTTAAAGATGAGAAGCTCCGCCTCCTCAGTTAACTTTTATGCACTGGTTTTGATTTGGTTTGGTTTGATTTTGCTTGTAGATAACATTATAACCGAGATTTGTTTTTTTCAAATCGAACACAGCTCCTTATTGGAAGTATGACAGCAATAAGTAATTAATGCACTTCAACTATTGACAGTGACGTCCTGGCGTGACATGACGTGACCAGTTTATATACTCTCCTGACAAAATTAATTTGATCCGCCTACTAATAACCACATCACTGTATAGATGCCTACACACCTAAAAACTTGATATGGTTTCGTTTGCCTAATCTATATGTCTTCTGTTTAGAAGGCGAGTTGGACAGATTGGTTTATTGTATGTGTACAAAGGTAACTGAACAAGTTTTTTTACAGATTTGTATCTCTACCTTCTGGATTTGATGAATATCATTAACGATGATATATAAACTATTGACAATTTTTTTGTAGGACTGCTAACTAGGAGAATACTAATTACTTACACGTATTGTAAAATACATCTTTGATATAATTTCCACTTGAACTGAATTTAAAAAATACATCTCATCTTAAGATTATATAAGTGGTACAGCTACATACAATAGCAAATAGCAATGAATTTACTAATTTACGCAATGCAAAAACGAAAACAATACTTAATTTGAAATTTTGAAAATTGACTTCTAATATACTGCCTAAGTTATTAGAGCAATCTAATTGTAAAAAAATAAAAAATAATAAAAATAAAACGTGGCAAAAATCTTGAATAAAATAAAGATGAGATTGTTTACTCTCTGAGAGCATAGCTTTGAGGCAGTAAATGCTAAACTTACCGATGGTTCTTCCTCAGAGGCTTTGGTAGATTTATCAGCTTCCTCTGGAAGAGGGAGAGCATTGGTGAATGCGACGAGAACAAGAGCAACAATTAACATCCAGGAATTCATTCTGTACAATTACAAAAAAAATTACAAACAGGGTTAGTCTCTCTTGATGGAAAGCCTCCTCAAAACGAAATACAAAAAAAACAGGCTTAAACTGTTTGTATTATCAGATATAGATCTAGAAACTTTCAAAGAATCTCTCAGTAATTATGGAACGAGTTGACTTGAGAGCACTCAATCCTGAATGACGTTGGTATATAGTGAAGTGATACACAAGAAAGATGTAGTAGTAGTAGTAGTAGTGGATGTTTTTTTTTACTATGCATATACACACGATAACGAGGCATGCATGCGTTTGTTAGTCTAGTGACCATATCCATAGCATGGCATGCACTACGTTATATACTTAGTGTAGAGAATATTGAAATTGGACGTTCTCTCTCCAACACGTTCGTCTTGTAATTTTATCTGTATGTATCTTGAATTCTCGAAGCTATTGTCTCTTGCGACAATTTCTAATTATCACTTAAATATTTGAGTCTGTATAAATCTTTTTTTTTTTTTTAATTTAATTTTGGTTTGTTTTCAGTTCTTACCTGACTATGTTTGAGATGACTCTGACTATGATTTTTAAAAAAAAATTAAAGATTGAACAAATCACTGATGTATTTTAAATTCAACACAAGTATTTTTTTGTCGTAGTCGTTTGAAATAGCTTTTTGAATTTTGATATATAATTCTCAATTTGAAGAACTTGTGCTTGCTTGTATATTGATGATCACGAGAGGAACGGTTTTTCGCTAATTGTTACTAGCTCGACTCGATGAAATGAACTGATGGTAGACTTCACGTGTGTTACGGAAGAAAACTACAAAGACTACGACAGGGTGCAAAAGTAAAAGTTTTTTCAGGGTGGTGTGGTCTCTCTCTGTATCTCTCTTCTGTGTGTGTGATTCCGTCCGTCGGTCAGCCAAGAAATTAACCAAGTGTAGACAAACGGCAAAGGTAGCTTGGTTATATAGAGCTGTGGGTGCTTTTGTGTGTGTGTGGAGTATTTCTTACCTTGCTTACTTTAGTGTGAGACTCCTCGTTTCATACGTACACATGAGGTAAACTATAGGCAAGAACATGGGTAATCTAACGGGGCCTCTGCATGCAGCCTTTTTCTCCTCCACAAAAGTATGATTACGAGGTAGTTAGGCATGCAATACATCATGATAGTCATTTAATAGCCATACGTTTCAGTGATTTTCTTTAGCAACTATTTTGATTCTCGCAAAAATTGTTTGAGGTTTACACCAAAGTACTTAAACACTTGAAACTTTAAAAAAAAACAGCTGAGTAAGTAATACCATAGAGACAGATTAGTTTAGTGTACCCTCATCACATCACACACACATATAGTAGTTTGTACTTGGGTTGTACTCCTGCCCTGTTGTATACATAATAATATATTTAATATGGATGGAGAAAAAAGGGAACTTACACTGGTTCCCTCATATGAATTTGGGGTAGCTTCAAAATATATATATGCTCAACCAACCTTTGCTCTTGTTTAATGGTCATACCTCAATACCTACTTGTTTCCTCTGTCTAGATATTCACTCACCTCGTAATATGAACAACTAGTGGGAATGTAGCCATGTATTTTATGATTTCTCTTCCATCCTACTTGACTACATCAGCTACATACTACTAAACAGACAAAATCCAAAGTGTCGATTCCGGTAAGGAGCTCCACATACTACATCTCTATGATCCGTAATGATCACACAGAGGACTTTACCTATATGAACGTACTTTACGTATTAGTCAATATCATTTCATTTCATTGGAAAACATAGTTGGATGAGGTACTGGGAACTTGTAGGATGAAATCCTTCCTTTTTACCAGTCAACCAGTCTAGATGCTTAGAGTACAACTCCTCCAAATCCAAACAATCTCCTCACTCTTTTCCACGTAGGCAAACACTTTAAAAGTCGTGAATTCGAGAAGAACGGACGCCACTCTACTTCCCATTCTCGCAGACTTCAGTATTCTATATGTATAGATGCAAAGTTATGTACTCGCTTATGGAAGGCTGCTGCTCACTGGGTGCTTCGCTGAGGAAGTCCAATTCAATAACGGCTGGTCAGTCAGTCCGTAGTGGCAGTGGCAGTGTGTCCGCACTCTTATTATTCTTGGTCAGGCAGTCAGTGAGTAAAGTCAGTCACACCCCAGCTTTGATTTGAGTACAGTCAACAACAGTGCAAAATTTGCAAATGAAGAAATCCTTCCTAAAAGTGAGAAAGAAAAAACAAATAGGTTCTACTAAAACTTATGGCTATAAACTCCTACTGGTAAATCTTGCTTCGTCGTCGTCGTCCTCATGAGAGTCTCGTCATTTATTGTTAAAAATACAAGTTTCCAAAAGTAGAGAGAGTAGTAGTTCAGATTTATATGTTCTTCTTGTCATTCGAATATCTGTAGAATAGACATATCCACAATCTTCCACATCTCTCGTTGACCAATGATTGAGGAATCAAAGGGAAAACGAACCACGAGTCTCTCTCTCTCTCTCTCTCTGTCTCTCTATCTCAACTTATATTTTATTATCAAATGTCATTGTCACTGTCGGTGACTCAACGCTTCTGAGTTTATTTATGCTCTGCTCTCCTGTAGAGCGTGTCCGGCTAAAAGTAAGTCTTGCAGCACACCATACATCGCATCGTCTCTATCGCAGTCCCAAATCATTCCATGAGCAGCGTCAGTCTCATCGTCACAGTCTCCTCCTCACTTGGCTAATAATTCCCCCATTTACAAAATTTTTACTTCAAAACTTTAGAGAGAGAGAGAGAGAAACAGATTAGCGCTCTGTAATTTGAGGGAAGTATAAGGTAATATTCGTATACTACTGATATGAATGATGGAGGGGAGAATAAAAAACAAAGAAAAAATGGACAAACAACATGTAAATTAATAGATTGTAAAGCGTTTGTTTTTTCAATTAATGTATGGTAATGAGCGTCTCGGGTTTGATTTGGGAAAAAAACCCATAGAAATAAGTGGATAGCGGAAAGAAAAGAAGTAATTGGAGTGATTTATAGAGAGAGAGAGACTGTTACTATGTAATCGAAGGAGAGGGGGAAAATTAAGATTGGAATTGGAAATCAGAGACAACTCAATTCATTCCATTTCAATTCATTGACGATTTTGAAAATCATCAGGAGAGCTGGTGTAGAGTACATTATATCCTGGAATTCGAGAAATTGATGCATTGACTGTGAGGCGGTCAAAGGTACATATATTATGACTCATGATGACCGGACTGTCCACTTTCACTTGTTGGCACTTGCTGCAGAGAGGCATAGACATCTCATATATATATTATTATTATGAACATAGTGTATAATGTGCAGTGTCTCATCGCCTTCATCCTCCTCAGTCAGACGTAGTTCCTTTTTACAAGTAGTTGCCCCGTTCAAAGGTTGACACCGATGATTTGCTTTTCTAGAACTTATTGACATCTAAAAGAGTGAACCACCTCTCTCTTTCGCACGTAGACATCTCATCTGCTCTTCGAGTCCGGAATAATGTGCATACAGCTCCCCAAAGTACCTGTCACAAATTATATTTTATGACTTCAACAGTTTGATAACTGACAGAAACAGACAATAATTGGGAGAATAAAACTCATTTACTTCAATACGAACCTTGTTTACTCGTGTACTTGACTCCCATATATATATAGATATAGATATAGCCATATATTCCTCAAGCACGGCAGTCAGCTCATTTTATGTTCACGTGCGGACAAGAAACTGTTCCATCGCAGAGAGCCATTATTCTGTATGAGACATGAATTTCCATGTTTTCAAATGTTCAATGTCCCAGTCCCCCCAGTGTATAGATAGTAGGCAGTATTATATTCTACTATTCACACATGCAGAAAACTGATCGGTTTCAGTTGTAAAATGGAATTTAAAAAGATAATATAAAAAAAAATCTGAGTAGATTTACAACTGCCTAATGTGACGTCCACTCGGTAGAAACTATTAACGATAATAGTGAGGATTTTTTTTTTAATGTTGAGTTGAAACTATAAAAGCTACATAGAATCAAAATAATAATAATAAAATAATAATAAAATTTGAGATTTGGGAAAGCGAATAGCCGCATTTATTAATTGTGAGACTCGGAAAGGTCACTTGTCAGGGGAGGACAAAAAGACTAAATTCAAACAGATTATTGAGCACAAAAGACCTTTGGCGTTTGGAGCCAAAGAGCATTTCATCGTTCTGACTTTGTATGAAGAGGAATGGTGGCATGGATTGGGGGCAAAAAAAAATGTATATACCAAAGTAGAACTTTATTCAAAATTCAAATTCAAAATGTAAAATGTCCACTATTTCTTTCTTTCCTTCCTTCCATTTCATTTTGATTCGCGTCTTCCGTTTAGTGTTGTACAGGGTTTTTTCGAGGCAAAATCTATATGAAATGAACATTCTTCTACATAAATATCCTATACTTTCCTTCCGGTAATAAATCTCAATTACTACACAGCTTATGTGACTTTCTCAATTAATTGAAAAAATTCTGTCAAATTTGAATTTACTATTAAAATTGGTATTTTGCAGTGGGATTATCAAAATCTTAATTTCAATTTTAATTTTATTCAAATCATCTGTAGGGATAAATTTATGGGATGTCTTCCCTTATTGGGCGGACTATATGAGTGAGTAGACATAGGTATGCATAGAGTCAAATCTGAAAAGGTAAAATATGTAAATGAATGAAAGTGGATAGCAAGAGCGGAAATACGGAAGCACCGCATCATTGTCTGCCTTCTAGTAGAAGAGACACTGTAGGTAAACATGAGGACAGGAAGACAAGATAAAATAACAAGATTATTTCCTTTTACCCTTTACTCAAGCTCCACTGCATATATCACTTCTGTTTCATAGCCCTATAGCTATATAGTCACTCATTACCATTATCATTACCATTACAACTATGGGACTAACGATAGAAATCCTTATCTTCTTTGAATAATCAACTTTGGCAAATGTCATGTACTATTTTCTATATCATATCATTTAAAATCATATTTTGTTCTCTATGAGCATCTATTAACCTCTACCTATACGTACGACGTACGTGCTTATAGTTAAATGATTGAATCTGAGAAATGTAATTATATAGGAATTTTCATTTTCACAAGAAGGATGAAATCATAAAATCATAAAATACAGTATGTAGATAGTATAGGTTCGTCGGTTGCTCAGATAATGTGTGAGTAATAAATTGGTGAAGATAACTCAAACTTGTAGTTTATTTCTAATATTATTATTATTACGCTATTATCACCTTTTGGCTACGTTCATTCCGTGACTTGTACATAACTAAACATGTTATATGTACTACTACAAGGGGGGGATATCCTGGCCCATGCCAAACTCCTCAGTAGGATGTTTATGACTGAGGTGTTGTTGGACAGACGAGCAACAATAGTTTCTATATGCACAAAAACGCACACGCAGTTACAATGCATAATTTAGTCATGAATTATTCATATTGGCACACCTTCTTCAATCGGTTCTTAAATTTTGCTCCTTATTCTTGACTTCTTCATTATTCCCTAAATTTATTTTCTGCATATAAATACAAAGATATATACATACAAGAATGCAATATTAATTTAGACTTTGTATTCTTGCTTCCCTTGCATTTTAATTTTTTAATGGCTCGTTTTTTTTTATTTGCCCATAAAATCCTCAATTCTTATAATGATAATTAAATTTTGAAGTTTTATTTTGAAAAGGCATAGTTATAGAATGAGGACCTTACCTATATAACTTTACGTAAAAGTTCTAATGGACACGGGCTATATAGTAAACTTCTAATTTTGTCAACTTGCACTTGGGTCCTGCGATTCAATCCGTTGGATGTTGGATTTGAATGTTTGGTAATTTTGATTTGAAATTGGGAAATTAAATCATATGGCGGCGGCATAGCGCAGCGGCAGTATTTATCGTTTGTCGGATATTGTGGAGTAAAGTGGTCCTTGAATCATTATTATTATTTCTAATTGTAATTGAGGAGCTAAAGGGTTAATGGCATTGATGGTGAAGATTGAAAGGGAAATTACAAAGAAGTCGTTTCCGTTCCTATGTTTTATGCCATTCCACCGCGTAGATGAACTCACTCAAGCCGAGCACGTCCAGCCCTAATCTCCTAATCAGAGAAGTGATCAGAAATCGATATTATCATGCGGAGCTGTAATGGTGACAATATAATCCCAGTTAGTGATTGTATCGCACAATCGCACTTAAGAAGTTTTTTTTTCTACAGAAGAATTCAGCATGCGTCTATGCGTTCATCTCTGCAGCAGTATATATATGTATGTAAATATGTATGTAAAGGGACTCCACACAGATCGGCATAATATATATTTTCTTCCTTTTTTTATTCAACATGCGAAATCTCGCAGTAATGTACTCTACGATGCTAAAGCTTTTACTCTTAAGTGTTTGACTTACTATAGTTATAGGGAGGGGTAAGTGCTACATGTATAGCTATATGCATATAATATATGTACAACAATGGTTGCAGAATGCAACCAGTGCCAGTAGCTCAACCGCATATTCATACAGTCGTATACATACACCTTGTAATTCTTGTTCACGAACAAATTATTCATGTTTTCTGTTTCCAAACGAAAAAAAGGACAATAACAGAAGCATACTGCTCCCCATGCATTTACTACCTTGAATCATTTAAAAAAATGTCTACTTGTCTCTCTCTTTATCTAATTTTCTCAAAATCCCATAGCAGCAGTATTCAAAGAAATAAATTATGAAAGATGCTGTAAGAAAGAGTAGTAAGAGCTTTATT
Source organism: Dicyrtomina saundersi (assembly GCA_034695245.1). Classification (NCBI taxonomy): domain Eukaryota; kingdom Metazoa; phylum Arthropoda; class Collembola; order Symphypleona; family Dicyrtomidae; genus Dicyrtomina; species Dicyrtomina saundersi. Next base: position 8,568 of record JAQFZE010003614.1, read on the forward strand.
ACCAGCATCATTGGAATTGGAAAACCCAAAACTCAAAAGTATAGTGAAGTATTAGTCATTAGTAGATAACTATTAATTTCATTGCATATGTATACGTTATGTACTACCTACATGCACTTTACTTGGGATATATATTTCTGGAAGACAAATTCGATAAATTAGTTTGTCCTATTTATTTATTCTAAATGTGCAGATTAGATTAGTACTTTGCTACCATTGGATATGGAAGTATACGTATTATCATCAAGAAATCAAGAAAGAAAATTCATATCTCCAATTGTCCAATTTTTATGTGCATTAGTATCCAATAATATATTTTGCCAATTATAAATTCAAGCATGAGCGAATTCTTCATATAATAAATGTTGAAATTAATAATCCACTCTTGGAGCATTTTTAGTACTCACATAAGTGCCTAGATATAATAGCATACCTACATAGATACCTGTAACGTGGAATGATGAGGGAATATCTATACGTACCTAAGTAGGTATTTCCCTTACTAACATGTGCCAGACCAGACTAATCCCAATCTTTTTACGAACTTAAATATCAATTCTGATGTGTGGCTAATATGATTTGGAGTGGGTCACGGATACACAAATTGATTGTACTTTTAGTAACTATTCCATGCTAAGGTATACGGACACTTTCCTCCTGGACTTTTTCCTCCCGGACATTTTCCTTCCAATATCAAAATTACACCACTAAAGTAAACTAGTGTTCCTTTCCAGAAAAATGTTTTCGTAGACATTTTCGAAAATATGCAAAATTCATAAACTATAGTAGATAAGTTTATTATACATACATTTATTGTAATTAATTTAGTTAATTTATTTTCAATATTTTATTTTTCGAATTTATATTTAATTATTTTCTAAGAATTCAGCATCAATAATTGAAGCTTTTGTAATCATATATGCGAAATAGTACAGTTGATAGTACATGCATTTCTGAGAATGAAAGTTGACTACAACATAATGAGATTATGAATGCTCGTATGATTTATTGTATATCACTACTTACATTGCATTGCGCAGCGCACGGTTTTGCTTTTATGCTTTACTTGCGGAAAGCGAATTTTTATAAACAAAAACATTAATTTTCTTATTAGGAACAATAATATATTTTAGTGATGTGATTTTGATACTAGGATGAAATTGACCTCTGTATGGAGTTGGGAGGAAAATGTCCTACAACCTTCCATGCTACATATTCTACAATATAAAAAAACGGAATAAATGAAAATACACACTAAAAACCTAAAAATGCCATCACTCCTAGTGAATTTGAAGAAAGATGCCGATGCGGACCCCATTACTAATCTTGACAGAGACCACTCCAAAGATTGCTTATTAGAAAGAAAACCATCCATGCCTCTTTATGTGATTAACTTACAAGTACCTATTTTACTAAATTTCACTTGAATTTGGTCAGACGCTGACCATAATAATATTACAAAAAAAGGAATGCAACATGCTATACACATTGTGCATACGACGTAGTATTTGGTATTTGCATTGTTTTTTTCGAATATAAAATTAATAGCCGTGTATATATACAAATGTATAGACACACATTGTACACGAGGGTTTACGGGGTGTTGCTAAATTGGTAATCAATTCTCAATTCAGTAAGCTTCATAGTAAGAAAAAAAAAGCTTAATTTCAACAAGCGATAGTTTCTTGTGAGCATGTTTGGCCCTGAAGTATGGAGCAGTATGGATACAGTAATGATATGTATGCCTAAAAGTAATAATATAAGCGCATATCTATCCGATAGCAAAGTAAAGGAAAGTACTAAATAGAATCAGAACATATGACAACTTTCATTGTTGTAATTTTTTTCTTCACTTTGATTTTGATTATCACCGACAGAAACCAAAGTGCATAATATATACCACCTGTACCTACCTTATATGGGCGCTGATAGGAGGGCAAAGCTTATGATGGAAATTATGAAGGAATTAAATTCTATGGAAATTATGCCCGAGATTAAGACACTGAGCACAGTTGAATTTCTAATAGATAATTATATAATAGTAAAATGAATGGATTTATAATCCTCCGTTAAAAACAATTTTAATTATTATGATCCGTCCGCATGTTGAGTTCGACTCGGCAGCAGCCCGCGCAGTGCATAGCTACACACAAAAACAAAAAAAACTTTATGGAAGATTGTTATTTTTATGGATAAAATTGCCCAAGAACACACTTTATTAAGTTGTGGCAATATTTTATTCTTTATTTACAGCTCTTACGTTGGAGAGTTAAAAGTTGATATTCATTTACTGCCCCAACCACCACAGTGTGCACACGATATATAGGTTCCTATATATGTTTACGTTTGTTTCTTTTTAATGTCTAATTGGTTCATAAAATCGACAGCCTCAATACCCTCTCGTTTGTATCCTACTGATGCCATAATACATCATATATGGTCTCTTGGTCGCGTATATGCATATAATATGTAGACACTGCAGGGAGTCTATGTCGTGTAGAATATGGGAAATATATATAGTTTCTTTGAAATCATCATGGTATTGCTCACACATGTAGAGGCTTGAAAAATGATCATGATCACGAACACGTTATATTTTATACTCCTTTACTACAATCAGAATTCTCTTTAAAAAATAAAATTACATTTAAAGGTTATTGGTTAATTACGAATTTAAACCAGTGAGAAAGAAAATAAAGCTAGTTTTAAGATTAATGTAGAAGGGTATATGGGGAGAACGAAGTGCTTGGTGGCTGTATGTATTTACTTTCTACAGCATAGCAATAGCATTGGATGACGTGATTTTAACGATTCTAGCTCTCATTTCTATTTCATCATATCGTATTTGAGAGATTTGAGTCAAAGGGATTTTTTTTGGTAGCAACATTAACAGAACCAATATTGCTCCTCCCTTTGGTTTTGGTTTTTCATTTGCATTTGCATTTGAATTTGACGTTTGAGGAATGTACAATATTTATTTTCTGGAGAAAAAAAAAGAAGAAGATTGCGTACAATCATTAAGTAGGTACTTTTTCAGTGGTTAAACCTTCTCCGTTTGTAGTTTTAGTCGTATACAATAATAATTAGTGCCATTAGTGGAAAGAGCCCAATGCAAATATTATGCATAGTAATAATACTATAATAAAAATAAATCATGAATAAAAATTATGTAGATTATTATTGTGGGATGCTACTGCATAAGATGTTTTTTTTTATGTGAGCTGTAATCAAGACTAGTAATAAGACCAGTGAAGTATAATAAATTCTGTATGCATGAACTACAACTTTTACAATGAAGGTTCTCATGCGATTGATTCAACCTAATTGTGAAGAGAGTAGTTAGGCCAGTGTAGTAGTGTAGTGTATATGCTGTATGAGAAGAAGAAGGAGTTCACAAGGGAGCCCAGTGACACTCTCTTACATCACATCACACTCACAACAATCCTCTCAACCCAATGATGTGTGTGTTGAAGGGTGGACGAGAATGAATTACCTTGACACTGGCATAAATAAATTGATCCATGAGACTGTTACTTTAATCTGAGATGTAGAATTCATATGCATATTATAGGGTCGTACCCAATGTCCAATACTACGCAATATACCTCTCTACCTTATCTCTGTATATATGTGGTACATATTTATGAGTGTGTAAGTAGTAGTAGTTGGACGTTGGACTTGTTGTTTTACTCTGTACAAACACTTGATATTTTGCATACAGCTTATATGCACGTCGCAGCAAGTGCATACGATGACCGTTATT
>JAQFZE010003615.1:0-12328 GCA_034695245.1 Dicyrtomina saundersi
GCTTTCAAGACATGTTTCAACATTTTTGTAGATAGTGGATATTGTTTTTAGCTACAAATGGATATGGGTCATTTTGGATCTTCACAGACGATATATCAAATGTTTATAAAAAACTTTTAATCTACTGTATATAGCTATTGTTCTGTTCCTGTTCTATGAGCTCAGACCTTATATTTGTCATATAGACCCTATGTATATACATACAAAATACCGAAACAAAATTGAAATTAAGAATACTTTCCGACTTTCCTGATAGCAGATATTTCCAAGAGATACAAACCAACATACAACAGGACTTAAGTATATATCTCTATGTATCGTAGCTACTGAGGCGGAAAAAGCTTGCAGATTTCAAGCTCAATGGAACTTCTATTTATGTTAGCACCCGTGCCCGTACCGCAGTGTCTTCCACGTACAATGATTATTCTTAAACATAAACATGTAGTAGCATGTGTATAGCAAATGCACTCCAAATGTTATTGCTACGGGCTGAAGTTAAAGTTAGAAAATTACAGTGTGAGATCATTTGCCATTCCAATTTCACTTGACGACGACGGCGATGTTCCGCTATTCTGTTACGTAGGGTATAAGCACAGATGACTGCAGATATTATTTCTGCATCTGTACGTAGGTACCTGCCTTTACCTATCTGCCTAGCTTGGAACAAAGGAGGCGTTTAGGCTCTCCATATAATTTATTGCATAAAAACAAAACACAAAAAAAACATTCTAAAAGCTATAAGACTGAACTACGAGTGAGTCCCTTAAGAGTAAGAGTTTCTGTAGTTCTAATAATACTTTACAAATACATGTACTAAAAGCTTTCCTATTATATTCTACACTTTATTACTGTGTACTAGTTACTTGTATATGGTACAATTTAAACCGAGGATTATACTGGATCTGGACTTGTCTATAATATCGTCAGTGAAGAACCAAAATTACCCATATCCATTTTTAGCTAAAAACATTATCCACTATCTACAAAAATATTGAAACATGTCTTGAAAGCATTTAAATAAAACATTTTGCTTCTTTTCGAAAACATTTAAATACAACATTTTGAACTTTTTAAAAACATGCAAATGGAACATTTTACACTTTTCAAAAACATACAAATAGAACATTTTAGACCTTTCAAAAACTCCTAATCAACATTTTACACTTTTTTAAAACATGTAAATAGATCATTTTACACTTTCTTAATGCTCGCAATTAACATTTTACGTATGTTTCTCATTTTTTTTTATGACACAGCCCATTTTGATTCTAACTTAAATTGGATATGGGTCATTTTGGTTCTTCACACACTATATGCTGTTCTGCTGTTGAATGCATACGAATTTCTCCCTTTCACTAAAGTCTGGACCTGGGCGAGTTGAAGATCACAGGGGCATAATCCCTATTGCATTACATATTATATTAAAGAAGCACAACAAATACTAATTCCCCCTCGTCCAACTTCAGTGTCTAATGATTGTTAACGCTTCAGTAGATACATATTAGTTGTACGCCAGACGCCAGGTACCATAGGCCATAGATTCAGCAAACTTTCAATTAAACGCAAAATGGTGAGCTTGCTTTTCTTATTAAAGTTGGCCGAATTAGATACGGCCTACTGTCCGCGTCTCCTGCCTGCTACCAGCAAAAATAGGTTCGTTTTTGTTTCCATTATAAAAGTCGTACACACAAACATGTTGTATGTAGAACTGGGTTCACTTCATGGAGAAAGTAAAGTTGTAGTGGTAGTGGTAGTGGTAGTGGATGGGTGGATTAAAAAAAAAGTTGACTTGTACGAAATGGGGAAATAGTAGAGTTAAGATCGTTATCACCCTTTACTATTTGAAAATAATGAAAATTTAAAGCACGTTGTTTCGAAGCCATTTCTTCGCTGTTGAGTTCGCCTTTGGACTTTTTTCTATATAGGTCCAGAGCAGAACCAACCATGTGAGCCCAATCGTAATCTTCAACGGAGTATATAGCAACAAAAACGGAAGAAAGGCGTTCAGTAAAAGAACAACAAAAACAACAACAACCTATCAGTACCTATACGTATACAGTTAATATAATCTTTTTTTGTCAGCATTTTTTTTTCCTTTAAGCTTCTGAGTTTCTTTTCCTTCTTTGAGATTTACTATTTGCCGCCATACCAGCACCAGCACGCTCTCCTAGGTTACTTGCCCTTACACTTGGGAACTTACTTACTACTACAGTACTTTAACTACATTGTCTTTGTTTTTCATTAAGCTGGCAAAAGCTGAGTTTCCATGTTTCTACGTAGCGCTACTAATCCTACATAACTGATAACACTAAAAACATTTTCCCCTTTAACTTTCTCAACTTGAGTATCTGCAAAGTTGTGTAGGCACTTTTTTAAAGTTTTATTTTAAAAGAATATATTTTGTATTATTTTCACTAATATATTTGTAAGATAAAATTAAAAACTAAATGGACTTACTGCTCTTGGAAGGATTTGGAAGGAATGAGGCCGGCCAACGCTTGGTCTTCTTCACCCTCGCGATGGGCCTGCCACCAGTTCGGGTCATCTTGGTTAATCACATGAATAACATCCCCTTTGCTGAAAGCGATCCCTAACTCCCGACAAGGAACGTAAATGTCATCTTCAGGATCATAGTCAAAATGAGCCCGAACGTGAACCTAAATTTGGAGAGAGAAATATAAGACATAACACAATCAGAAAAACACGTGACAAAATGTGACAACTCATGTCAATTACAATTATGACAATGAAATAATATGCAATAGACGCTATAGGACTAAATTGACACATGGTTCAAACTTAATTAAGTAATTCATTTTAGTCAGACTCTGAGTGTCAGACATTGCAAAATATACAAAGTCATCAGATTCTCTATATACATTTTTTAGAGTGTCAGCGCTAACTACAAGTGTCAGTGTCACAAAGAGCTGAGTAATGCAATAAATCATCCAAATTTCCTCCTGAATTCTGATTTACGTTCACGTCCACGTCCTTAATAGTCAAGAAAATTGAATACGATGTCAATTCTACAGTATCCTTTGACTTTGACTCCATAGGCCCAGCCGCTCTTTTGCTCAAGTGACAGCTTTCTTTATATCATTATGAGACTGTAGCACATGTTCAACTGTAGCATGTATTCAAAACTGTACATGTACAATTAGGCAAAGGTGTAGGTGTAGGTTGATAGTTGACGTTGATATTTGAGAATATTGTATATATGTGTATATTGCAGAGGTATAGAGATAAAGACACTCACCAGAACGTCTCTTCGCTGAGAAATAGGTGGCTGAGGATTTAGCGTAGGTACAATGAGGAAAGTTAAAGTTCCTGTCATTCGACTCAGAATATCACACACTTCATTCACCGTTTTACCCCGCATCTCAATCCCATTCACTTCCAGAATCTCATCTCCCTCATGGAGTAACCCGCTTCTCTCCGCCGCCCCACCCTTCACTATCCTACCAATAACCACCGCTTCCCCCTCATTTCGAACTGTTGCTCCCTGTCAATGTCAAACAAAATTAAATTCATTAGTTCCTCGTCGTATAAATATATACATAATTATTCTATTCATTAATAATAACGCCAATTTAAATGCACGAAATGTTACACTCTCAGTTTAAATAGCTATGCAAGTATGCATGCTTGACACTAATAGAATCTGCAACTATAGGAAACTTTACAGTATAAAATATAACGTTGACAGCAGGAAATTAGGTAGGTGATTTATAAAGCAATAACAATAAATGGTTTATAAATTTATGAATTTTATCGTCAGTTAAAATCACAGGTAGTCCCTTCATAATCCATTAAATAATAAATATATATCTAGTGTTTAAAACAGAAAGCCAGGTAACACATTATTCGTCAGTCATAATAATTTTGAATAGAAATCAACGGTACAGAACTAAAGCTGTACATTCAAGAACACACTTGGATTTGATAATCAATATCACTGACTGAGTCACATAAACATTCTTTTACGATTATGACCATAATAAATGTCACATGGGAATTGGAAACCATATCGTACCAGCGGGTCTTGAGTCTTTTCAATGCGAACAACTTTGATGTGATCATCGGGCTGTTGTTCCGGGACGAAAGCTGGCCGTGAGGATTTTGAAGGAAGAACATCATCCACAGACTCTCCGAGATTGAGCGGTGTCTCAGTCGATACGAGGAGTCTCTCTCGCTCAGCGATTTTGTCATGAGCATACAAGACACCTTCCAAGTCTACCCTGCTGAGGAGATCCACAAGCTCGGTTGACTCAGGGACTGAGCAATTGAAAAGGCTTCCCAAGCACTGTACACAGTTCACAAACAAACAATAATCATAATCATTATCATTACTACATATACGTACATCTACAAAATCTATGCAGATCTGCATCTCTTTGCATTTCCACTTCTACCCCATTCGGAAGTAACGCATATTATCTGTAGGTACTTATATACACAAAGCCATAATAATCATGGCCATGCCATACTGCTGATTGCATTCATATTCATAATTCCATAATTCTTATCCTATTCAGTCCCACATTATTATCCCCACTTGGATCTCACAGTGTAAAATCTGAATTCAAAGTTGGACACCTACAAGCCCACCTTTACTCGTGGGGAGGAGAGAGGCGAGAGAGTTGAATGACTTCATGAATACTACTTGAAATATTTCAGAAAAATAAAATAAATACATAACTTGAAGCCATATTAATTTCCATATTACCCATACAAAGAGTGCAACTAAAAAATTCTGTTTCGATTTTGGCCTTTGTATAATACAAAAAAAAACTGTAGAACGAGACCCATAATTTTGATCAATATCATATAGTGCATTATACCAATGCGGTGGGCATAGTTAAATTCCAATTAAATAAATACCTTTTACCTACGTAAGTAAATATTATAGATTGACAGATGGCTATATACTATATTACTAGTATGTGTAAAAATTTAACATGTTAGGAATATGCTACGTACCTCTTGAACGAGTGGACGTGCATGAGCAGAAATTGGTGTGGGTGGCGTATTGAAGCACCAGACGTCTTGTACTTTGTTGTGAACAGCCAAAACTTGCTGAAACTCCGGTGTTTGCATTAATGAGCCTACGGCGGAAACACTGTCATCTAAATGTAAACCATTCTTCTTGAGTGCTAGTTGAACTTGCTGTAAGCTCCCGACCAATTCCGATAGTCCTAAAAAAATAGAAAACAAACAAATAATTAGAGAATTTTGTTAAATGAATATTCATCCATTTTCCACCAAATATTTTACAAAACACAGGAAAAATATACGGGAAAATATTTATGATTACATGATTTTCATATAAATTACAAATTACAAACACATTTCTTACACTTCAACTCAAACTTGTATTGCATTTGTAAGTACAATTTAATTGTTTTCGTTTCCATTTTGTAAGAGATAGAATCATTTATTTACATTCTATGATATTTATATCTTGCTTTTGTACAAGGTATAGGCACAATAGCAATTATTACAAATAATTGAAAACAAAAATTTAATTCAACTATAGAGATATTTAAATAGGTGATGGTCTCTATACGCCATACGCACTGCAGTTTAATTAGGTAAATGTACACAAATGTTCAACACTGCTTTAGAAAGTATGCAACTAGGTACGTTTATATATATAACTACACCAAGCAAATGCATATTAGTAATAAAAGTTTACCTACATTTTAAATTTCTACACCTCATGTTATTTAAATTTGAAATTTCTCATAAATCATAAATACTGAAGTTCCCAAACAAACGCAAGTTTAAAATTTGCCTTATGAAAATCACTGGGCTGACTCATCTGCCGTATTTATATATTTCATAAGTGAATTCATTCGATTTGAAATTCAAATTTTCAAATAACTTAGCACAGGTAAACACGCAATCCTTCCTAAATTCATTTGGCTCGACTTCGACTTTGAATACTGTCGACTGTCCATGTAGATGGTACGAGCGTGATAAACACTGGACGAATATGAGTAGAAAGATTCTGGCTCATAGTTATGGAAAACCGTTCATTAATATTTAAAATTGAAATCCACAAAAAACATTAGAATCACGTGTTTAAATTAAGAATTCCAAATTCCTAAGAAAGACATCATCGCAATTGCTTAGTACGTTTATAAGTATCAACATTCGAAAATTCTAACAACAATTAAAATTCTGTTCTGTTACGTTTTGAGCGTTGAACTGAACTAACAATAAGTAAAGTAATGAACTTGTACCATGAAAAATAAATGAAGTACAAAGTTGCAAACATAGAAATCATCAGCTGTACGTTCTAAACATCTAACATTAAGTACTGAATATCTTTTTAGCATTTCCATTTATTATACAATATTTCTGGCACAGAGAATTATTTAGATTGGCTTTTGGAGCCAGCTCAAGATTGAAGATGCACCACTCTTAAAAAAAATACCGTCATAAATAATAATGTCTAAAATAATTCGCTCATAAAATTATGGAAATGCACTTGACTTGCACATGAGATTTTCTTGAGTCAGAGTCAGTGTGATGAATGGTGACTAAACGGTACTTATACTTAGCATTAAAATTAAAACTATAATGCTTACAACCATCCATGTAGCACGCGTGCATCATATGGAGCCGCAAAAATACAACAACACAGTATATAATATATGGGGGTCTTTATAGTATCGTAAAAAGTAACCTCTGCATAAATGTACAATTTTATTTTAATGTTTCCTGGCACTGGCACTGACTATAGCAATAGTAATGTCAGTATGTATATGCGCTGTATCTCATATCCGTCGTGAGTATTTTCAATGAAGATGGGAATGACTACAGAAGAATTCAGAGTCAGACTCGATGAATAATGAATGGAGCCGTATGGAGTATGGAGAGCTGGGAACATGGTGCATTATTATAATTACCTACCTAGGTGCCTTACCAATACTATATACTCGCTTGATAATAGTCTTTAGCACCTGTGTGAGGAGGGATGCCATATTTAATACTTCCGTGTCAACGTTCTTAATTCTCAAGCCATGCTATGGATGGCCCATGATGTACTGCCTAAAGTCGAAGTCGAAGTCGACACATGCTTCACAATACACTTTCCAGTTACAGATACAATCGCATTAATACATAACACATGTTATGTACCTACCCTACCTGCGTCGTACGTGGCATTAGTAATTTATCCGTCTTTCTTCACCTCTCATCCATTCTTACACTCCGTGTGTAAATCCAACGACAACGACAACTAAAACGACTCAGGACAAAGCACAATGAATTAATCAATCCAGTCAGGATTTATGTGTGCTTTAAATACGTACCTAAGTAGGTAGGTAGATAGGTAGTATGCACATGTACAGGAGTAGCAGTATTGCAGTTTGCGGCGTATATAGTCAGCTAATTTTTAGCAAGCTTCAGTTTCAATGTGAATTTATAGGTAAAGCTCGAACCGTACTTAATTACTACCATTTTTTACCAACCGCGATATTGTCTATAGTGTCAACTGTTCAACTCAACGAACGAAATGCACATGGACAGTACAGTGCAGGCAGGCAGGGAGTACAAGTTAATTTGAAAAGTCTAAAACTTAACATAATAATTACAGAGTGGAGCACGCATAGTACAAGTGTCTACTGTCTACACGATAATTGTATGTAAAAAAAACTAACGAAAGAAAGAAAGAAGGTAACACGATCTTTGCACAAAAAATTGAATTTCCTACATACATGGGGAATACGTATATGGAATAACCCACAATGTGTGCGGTAGTGTGGACTGCAGATTCTGTACGGGCAGACACTCCAATCGTTTTCTAGCCGTACCGTGATTGACACCGACACCGACACCGGCAGCGGCATTCAAGAAAAATCTGCACATTTCACCAACTCACATCATTTTACTTCTGGGTCAGGAAACGGTGAAAGCTTAATTAAATTACAAAAAGCCGATTTGTAAAGTACCTAATTAAATTATAATTATGGAAGTACTTACTATGCATTAGCAATCTAGTTAATTTTTTGAAACTTGCGCTAAACTATCAGTAGAAACGATAATAATGCAAATATTCCGCATTATAAAGAATGGCCTTCTGTAGAATTGTAGAATATTACATCGCAAAAAAAACATACCCTGATTCTGAAATCCCCAACAGTCCCAGCAGTCGCAGTCTATACATTTTTGCATTATTAGTATCAATTTAATCTGTTTCCATGTAATTTATGTGTGCATATCAAGGAAGTAAAAATAAGTGTATTTTTAAGAAAAGAACGAAAAAAATAGTTTTATATTTACAGTCAGAAGGTTTTTGTATAGAAAATTAATTATTACTTTACATACAATGTTTGCATTCAGCCCATATTTTATACAATTACGATTACGAGTGGCGTAATGCTATAATAATACCCCCTTTTCTATGCCTCCAATTGTGAAACGTAGCATATCTTAGCTAAGCAGTCCTCTTAAAATAACGACAAAACAAACTGCAAGAAAGGGCTTCTCATAGAATAATATTAAATTATTATTACGTCTGCTAATTCAAAATTTAAGATAAGCTTCCTCAAGACAATGTACCTACCTATAGGTACTGTCTGTATATGTGTAGGACAAAGTACAAAAGTGTATAATATTCTATGTAAAGTCCCATCAAAGATGAAGATGAGGATAAGAAAATAAGACAAACGATTAAAACAAAAGCACTCTCTGGGCATTGACACTCTCAATAGGGAGATAGGACACCATGGATAAAACAAAGAGCAGGACAACAAACAGGACAAAGCCAGAACTCACAATCAAATGACAAAAGACAAATATACAAGAAGGAACTCAAAAGATGAGTAGCCAGCCTTCTCTCTCACTGTGTATACATATACACTATATTAATTTCTATTATCTATATTTTCTCTCATTATATTCCAAGATAATGCTTAATTCCCATTCAACTTTTAAATATTAATTGTATTATATATGGAAATCTATGGAATCCTTTTATCTGACACACAGCAGTCACATCAAAGTTACAATTCTATATAGTGCCTTGTTGGCTGTATGGTTCAGAGTACAGTTCTCGTACAGTCTATTCACTCCATGGAAACAAGTAGGACTTGATGAATTTAATTAAATAGACTAAAACGTGGAGAGAGGAACACCCAGTCCATGTCTATCCAACGCCGACACCGACGCCGACACCGACACCGAAGTTGAAGTCAACATTAAAACTAAGAAGCTTGTGAGTATAATTTAGTAGACAGCCATATATTACAAATGGACAGCTTACAAACAGTCAGCCAATCGTCTGCCATGCCAGTCCAAAATTCAAGACAAGTTGATTTCGAACAACTAATATAATTACCTAGGTACATGTACCAATCTACATGGCTACATAATGTGGTAGTAGCAGTAGTAGTGAATTTTAAGCTAGTAAATCACGTATACGGTGCGAGGTAGAGAGAGATTTCATATTTTATAATCTTGCTTGTTTTGCCCAATACAATGTAATGTTCCTGTCTCTCTGCTCAACTCGCCTAATGAATACTGAATAGACCAGTGCTGGTACCGGTACCGGTACTATAGCACTATGCTCAGTAATACTGGTCACAGGTAAGATATGAAATGTCATGGAAGCGTAACCGAGTCCATATTACTCATGCAAATAAAAATCCTCCCGCTGTGTCCAACATTGAAAATCACATTCAAGCTCAATATTATGCTGAATGCTGCTGGAGGCATGACTCTGTACAAGTCATTCATTCACATATTCAAATGTCCATACGTCCAAGAGACTTTCTCTAAATTACATTGTACCAAATTGAAAAGGGTAATTTACATATTACACACACGTACTACAAAACTTTAAAAACAGGGAACCACTGTTCACCCTTATAGTAGTGATCAATCTATATAAATATAATGTTATAGTCTATATACTTTTCAAAGTCTGCCGACTGATATACCGCATCTATAGGTATCAGAGGCAAAGAATGTAATACAGTTTATCATGCATTATTATTACTGCTTTTCCTATACTCCTCCAGTCATTCTCATATAATTATCTGCACAGAAGACGAACAACGAAACGAAACTTCCAACTTCCCAAATCAGGTGTGGGAAGGTGAAGCCTTGAACTTCCAAAGTTAAACGTATGGACGTGTATGCAGAACATTTGTCAAAATGACATTCTCCACAGAGACTCTGCACCACTCTTCAACTACAATCTACAATAAATAATGGACGCGGGCAAATGGGGAAAATCAGGAGGGGGAAGAAAGACGCAGCAAATAACGCATTTAAAATAAGTAAAATTGCATCTATATAGACATAGGCTATAAGCGGTATATGGTCATATTACAAATGTCATACGTACTTATTTTAGCCCACACCTCTCGTCTTGTCACAACAGACAGCAACAAGTTTAACTGACTATGCAAAATATTGTTACAACCATTTTTATTATTGTTATTATATTGCAGTACTACCTACTATACTGTAAGTGTAAAATTAACGCAATCAAAAATATGTATTTCCATGGAGTCTATATAGTACTACAAAAATATACACCAAGTACAAATCACAAGTGTTAAAGTATGCTGTGTAGAAGATCACAAAAGGATCCCATAGTAGGCTTTACAAAGTGATCAAATTAACAAGCGAATAAATCGCTATTCTCAAATCGTGTCGTCGTATCGTGAGACCATATAAGTTATCTTGGAGCCCAATCAAATACCTATTCTACTCACAGAGGAGTGTGAAATGTGAAACTACACGAGTAATGTTTGTCACTTTTGTAATGCACCTATACAATGTACAAAAATTCAACAACCATCATCAAAAACTTGAAGTTTCTATTAAAACCACATAATGACACAACTTAAAAAATTAAAGTTCATACCCCATTAAGCCACATTTTTAACATTTCCTATAGATTAGGATATAAGATTTGAATTTTAGTTATCATTCTACTGAGCACCTAATCTGTACCGTTGAAAACACAGAGATTGATGCAACTACAAAATTCCTACAAAATTGTGTACGAAGCAAAAGCAAGCTTTACTTCTAAAGTGCAGAAACATTTCATATTTAAATCGGTTAAAAAAGCGTTAATAATTTTTAGGTAATATACAAAATGTACAAATTAGAAGGTTCAGAAACCCTGTAAAACACACAAAAAATTGAAACAATCTTGTTAAATTATTTGCAGTTTGCAGCAGATGATTTTGATTTTACACATTTTACACAGGATTGCCCAACTAACGATAAGCATAGTTTTTAGCTGCGTGTTATGAGCTTTAAAAAAAACGCAAAAACTTGATTCTGATATTGCATGGATCAGACCAGCAGACAAAAAGACCAAGTCAACAATGAAATATCTTTCGTTTTAAAATCCCTATACCTACATTTAATATGAATTAATTATACCTACCTACATAATAAACAGTATGTAATATATGATCTACGATTACATGGTCCAGCTTTAATAACAATTAACTGAAAATAAAGCTAAATGCAAGCTCAGATATGTTTTTAATATATAAATAGAAACCAGTATATACCATAGCCATATAGCAACCATAGCTAAACGTACCTACCATTGGCCCATTACTTTTGGTAGATGATAAAGCTGATTCCTTTGTGAACTCAAGAAATAATAAATATGGACAATATGAAATTGTACGGAATGTATTCATATAAAGGCATATCGTCGGTGTAGAATCATTTAGTCGTAAGCTTAGTTGGACTTCCGTTGGACTTAGGACGAAATGATTCTTCACCGATGATTTTATATGTGCTATAATATATTACCTACGTTAGAAACTCACATCTTACGACGATGGGCAGTCCACTCTCATCATTCACCAAATCCCCAGCACATTCACGATATTTATACTCCGTTTTATGTTTATAGATGACCGGAGACAGGATAATATACGAGGAAATGATAGTCACATTTCTTTTTATTATGAAGCCTTGATCTCTGTATACAAAATCCACCGAAAAAACCTTTTCTTCAAACCACAAGCGGCTATATACCCATACTCCATACATACCACACCACGTACATAGATGCCGATACCGGTACCGGTACCGGTTATATATATATAATAAACTTATGCATCTATTAATTTTACATGCATCATAATGCACAGCTGTCTCACCTCATACGTGTCTACATACCTCACATACTTCAACCTATATACTGGTACGGATAAGAGACGAAGGAATTTTATCACTATACAACACTCAACAGACCACAATATTATATATCGTCTGTGAAGAACCAAAATGACCCATATCCATTTGTAGCTAAAAACAATATCCACTATTTACAAAAATACTG
>JAQFZE010003616.1:0-12327 GCA_034695245.1 Dicyrtomina saundersi
TTGGACCTGTTTTGAGGTCTGGGGCCAGACTTGAGCTGGGACCAGAATTGAAGACCAAGACCTGATTTGAGGTCTGGAGCCAGACTTGAGCTGGGACCAGAATTGGAGACCAAGACCTGATTCGAGGTCTGGGGTCCGACTTGAGCTGGGACCAGAATTGGAGACCAAGACCTGATTTGAGGTCTGGGGTCCGGCTTGAGCTGGGACCAGAATTGGAGACTAAGACCTGATTTGAGGTCTGGGGTCCGACTTGAGCTGAAACCCAATTCAAGGTCTGGGCCAGATTTGAGCTGGACACCAGATTCAGGATCGAGACCAAACTTGAGTTGAGACTTCGACCTGTTTTGAGGTCTGGATCCAGTTGAGACTTCGACCTGTTTTGAGGTCTGGATCAGCTGGGACTTTGACCTGTTGAAACGGATCTGAGAGCAGTTCATACCAGAGGACGTGACCTGGACAGCGGTTCTTGAGGACGGACAGCACCCGAAACTGAGATGACTAAAAGGACAATGCGTGACTACATGCGGGTTGCATGAAAACAGCAATAGCAGCCTTTACTGTGGTATATGATGGATGCACCAAAGAGCTGAAGCTTAATGCACTTATGTACTATGTGGTGAGCCGGGCAATTTGAGACACTTTAAGATGTAGCAACTGTTGTTATAGGATTTAAATGCCGGTTTTGATCACCCAGTGTGTAATTTTGGTAGTAATTACCAATTTACTTTAATTAATAATAACACACTTAATTACACACAATTACACACAACTACACTAATTAACAAGATGTGAAACTTTAGATTTAATACACCAATTTAAGGAAGAAGTCTGAAATATCTTACTTGGAAATAATTTCTGACTTGGAACTAATTTTGAGGAAAAGGAAAGATGGCTGGTCAGAACTCAGAGTGGACACGTCCTTTCGCTATGGTGGTTTTTGGTCGTCTGAGAGCAATGCCAAAGGGACTGACTGCTATCGCTCTCTTTCTTTGTTTGAGCCGATGCTCAGCATCGGCTCCTTCTATTTCAATCTCTCAGCCCTACAAAAAGCAGGGGTTTGAGAGCAACTTAAATAAAAGTAGTTGAGTACTCTGGGTTTGAGAGCAACCTGAACTCGAGTGCTCTGACGTCATGGAAAATTTCTGCCTAGACACAGTTCAGGAGTATTACGATTGGACAACGTAAGTAGAAGCTGGTAAGCATTGCATGACGGCACCGACCAAGCTCTATTTTTGAGAAAAAGCTATTTTTCTTTCCAGTTTAGAAGAGTTCTTTCCAAAAATAGAACCCCGCCTCTCATAGAACTTGGGTGTCCTGAGTTAATTGAGTAAATAGAACCCCGGGCTTCTATTTGGTGTTTTACGGTATTTGCCTTCCTCAAACAAGGATGCCTTTGAAACTTTCGTTTGTTGGCTCTGAGCAAACTTGAACCCGCGAGATGTTTAACCAATCATGTTTGCTCTTTATAATTTAAGTAAGGTTGTGCAGGTTATCTCTTCGTAGAGGTTATGTACAAGTTAAAAGAGATGAATGTGCGGAAACTTGACCTGACTATGCAACCTCCGTAGTTTACCTAACTAAAACGCTGTGCGGGAAGGCTATAATGAGCACCGAAGGAGATTGGGTTTGAATCAACCATCCAGTAACGTTTACCGTACAACAAAGAGCTGTAAGCGATTACAAATCTTAACCGCTCACCCAAGCACGCCTGCTCTATCTCTTTATAATGTACATTTACATTTTGGTCTGCCCTTTCATGGTTTCTATATCTTAGCGCTTGAAGAACTATTCCTACCCGGACTTTTCCTACCCGGTTTATTACTAGCTGAAATTTTCCTACCCGAACTTTTCCTACCTGGACTTTTCTACAAACTGCCAAAATTACAACTTTTCCTACCCATGTTAAAAAAAGAAATTAATCATCCTGCAAAGATATACCCACAATTTTTGTATTATATTATCACATTAGTTATTCTCTATAATTTATACCTGCTGATAAAATAATATTTCTTGCTTTATTAACGCAGCAATTGCGTTAAGCCGTTAGATTTGATGTGTAATGTATAGTGTATATTATTGCTTATATGACAGAGTAGAGTATAATATTTGTGGTAGTCTGGTAATTGAGGTAGTGGGACACCATATAGCACTGAACGACAGCCGTAGTCCGAAAGGATTGTATGCAGGTACACGTGAACTTGGGCTCCAAAAATATGCATGACCCCATACAACAAACTAAATAAAAATTACAACATAGTTAAGCCATTTACTACCTACAACATAATAAATGCCATAACATAGAAATGAAATTCTATCACTGATTCATTGCTAGCAAAAGTACTTGTTTCACGTATAAATAACATTACACATATTTTGCCATTTATTTGGAAAGCGGTTTTTAGCGTATGTGTGACATTAGATGCGCACAGTGATGTAGAGCGTAAAATTCTACATACCCTAGCCGAATACCGTTGTGTAGGAAAACGTTAATGCCTAGTTAATATATTTATATTACAATGTACGTGCTTATTTTATATTTTACAAAAACACTTTTCGGTTTATAATAACAAACAGAATTATATAGTGAGTATTGTCGCATTGTTGTCATACAGGGAAATGTCAAAAGAGGTAAACGCTGTTTTGAGTAGCTTTGTAAGTTTAATTCGACACTGAATAAAGTTCACTTAAACTCAAACTCAAGTTTTAAAAAAAAATTTATTAAACTGAGATATTATTCCAAAATAAAACTTGAACTAGTAAAATGGAAGAAATAAGTTTGCCTGTGATGAAAAAGATTTTTATATTTATTTAGGCACAACAAATGGCACTGCTTAAACACAAAAGTAACTTTATTATCGCAAGTTAGTAGTATTCTTTTATTCTTGTATTTTCAATAAAAAGTGTTTTGTTAATGAAATCAATAAGCTTACCAATTTCGCGGTTTAAGTGTAGAAAAGGAAACCTTTAATATTCAATAAAATGCCTAAAATCCCTTTACCACGTTTTGTTTTGTGCAAAAAACGACTTGACAAAATCGCGGATCGGGTGCGTTTAACGGCAATTGTTTGGGACCGTTTGTTTAAGAATAGGGTAATTGAAGGTAGACTATTAGCTTCTGACAATAAAATATGCCGAACATGCCATGCTGCATTTACAGTATCATGAAATCGAGGATACGATAGTAAAGGTTTACATCAAACTCCGACCACTGGAAAGGAAGAAGTTAGTACGAAAACCTATGATAAGGATGTGGAATCACAGAACTTTGCATCATCTGACCACTCCACTGAGTCTTCTTGGACAGATAAGTATGTTGATCTAGAAACAGAGGAAAGCTTATCAGATTCCTCAAATTTATACACCAACATAGAGACAGACATGCTAGACGCTGATAACAATCCACCAACTGCTAGCGGCACAGCTTTGGAGACGCTGTCAGGCACTAATGTATCGAATATTTTGTCATGCACTTTGGAAAACGGTTGTAGAGAAACAGAAAGCAGTGATTCCAAATAATAATGCGACTTTCAATCTAATAGCAAGGTACTAACCGGACTAGACCTATATGAAAATGATGATACTCGATTTTATTTTGATCGTGTATATATGTTCTCCTCTTTTTCTGATAGTGACTCTAGCATATCATTCTCAGATTGCACAAAAAGTGAGGAAGAGTTATTTGCACTTAGTGACGATCAGAGTCAACAATTACGCAACATACAAATACCAGGAACTTTGATACATTATCAAATATTTACAGTCGGTCGTCAAGTGCGTCTGTTGACACAACTACATGCAATGTTGTATTAAACACCAGTACCATAAACCAGCCTACTACTTTTCCAGACCTGCAGGTTAAGTCTGGTTAGTCGTTTCTTGCTTTGCATAAAGCTGCAGTCTCAAAGCAAATTCTTTATATGCCACAGTAAGTCAGGACGCAGCCGAGTGCCTACAAGTATAATTCAGGACGTTTGGATGCAGCTTAAATATTTTTTGTACTTCAAGTGCCGGTGGGCGCAATTCAAGATATCTTACATTTAAGCAAAAAAACCATAATATTGAAACAACTGGTTAAGAGTATGTATTATATGCCATATTATTTATTACATTTTAGCACTTGTCCTAGTTATATCAAGAATATAAACTTTTAGAAGATGCCATGAAAAACATTGTTGCAGTTTTACAAGGTGCGTACGTACTATTTGGCGAGTTTTCTAATTTTTAGATGCTGAGCATCTATTGAAATGGTTTTGTCTGTCCGTCTGTTGGCCGTGCTCCACAGGTCACAGTTTATAATTGAATTTCGTGAAACTACTTCTTAACTCTCACAAATGCGAGCAAAAGGTGCTTTATTGTTTTTAAGGGTGATAGAATCAACCAGTTATTCACAATTAAAAATTGAATGGACCCTTGTAAAAACTTACAGAAGTTAATCACTAAAAATTACTAAAATACGTGTTACTCCATGCAAAACAAATGCACAAAATACACATACATACTATTGTATTTAAATTCTGCCAGGCAAATACAAGTATTTCAATCTACGCTACAGCGCAGGCAGTGGTCATTTGGTCTCTCACTTCAGATCAGACACGCACGAAAGGAATGTTGTTGTGGGGGCGTAGGGGTTACGCACAAATGATGTCGCGTAAATAATATTTTACGCTCGACGTACGTTGATCAAAAGTCTCACGATGTTAGCATTAAATGCATACGATGCCTTATGGAATTATTAAGATATTCAGGAATCGTCCATTTTACAATGTCTAGTTTAAATTATTCCCAATTCCAACTTTAAAATTTTTTCCAACCTATTTTAACTACATGTCGTAAAACCTATACAGTATATAGATATTTAGGAATCGTCTATAATGACGTCCTTCACATTTTAAAGTTTTAGGTACCCCCATTTCCAACTTTAAAATTTTTTCCAACCTATTTTCAAATTTTATCGGATCGATTATAATGACGTCCTTCACATTTTACTGTTTCTAGTACCCATATTTCTAACTATAAATTTTTTCCAACCTATTTTAACTACATGTCATAAATATGTAGTTTAAATAACACTATTTATAGATCCTCATTAGTGTATCTATTTTATAAATGTAGATAACATACGGATGGCACGTAGATGACATTTTAAATGATGTCAACAGAGTTATCACCTAATTTGTACCAGCCCCCTCCTATGTAATCACAACAACCTATTATGATCGCCACACCCCCGTGGTCAATTTATACCCGGCTCAGTACGCTCATAGTTGCATATACATTGTGCATCCGTTGTTCTGTGGAGTTTATTGCCATCCCCTTTGCCCTCTCGGTGGTAAAAATTGAGTCAGGGTCGTAATCAATGTCAAACAAATTATCAACTATTTATAACCACTATTGTACAGACCTTCAGCATGTATTGAAATGGGTTTGACTGTTAGTAAGCGCTACAAGTCGCACTCGCACTAATAAACTAATTTTATTAAAATTACACACTTCATGGGAAAAATGTTGCAAAACTTTAATTTCTAAGTAATCACTACCGTTTCAATGGAATACATTTACTTCGTAGATCATATTTTAGCGAGACTGAAGTTATCTTGCTCCTTTGTTTAAGCCAATGTTTGCTGAAGCTCAGCATCTACTTCGGGCCCACGGTCGCCAAATCCGGCGCTAAGTGTCGGATTTTTTAACTACTCTTTCGGAGAAAGCAATGAACTCAGGTAATGCAATTGTGGACTTTGGTACCCAGTCACACTACACTAACGAAGATTACAAATTATTACTCGGAGTTTCAAAATGAAATTTCAATGACATGCTGTCTTACTTTAAGAGAAGAATAAAACCCAGTAACCAACGTTATTTAAAAAAAGCACTGACTATGTTTATAAAACAACGCCTGAATTTGTCACAATACGTTATAGCGTGGCTGTTTGGTATTCGTTGACGTAACAGGCAGGTGACAGTTTAAAAACTTCAGTCGCCAAAACCAAAACGCTTACTTTTAACTTTGCTCCACACCAAATTAAATTTACCTTTAAGTCAAGGGAACAATTTTTACATCATCATAGACGTGAATCACAATTAATTCTTGGAATGTCTGATGACTGAAAAGTACTGATGGCGGCAGCCGACGGCACCTACATGTATACACAGTGCCTATCAGACTTTGAACTTCAAAAGAAATTGTATTGTGTACATAAACACCATAATGTTTTCAAACCAATGATGGTGATATTTATGGATGGGTATATTGTCAGTGCTGTCAATTTGTACAAATCAGTTGGCGGAAATAATGATTCAGCAATAATATCTCACATGATGAAAGATACCAGTGCCGAAGGTATGATTGTATTGTTTTAAGCTGATGACATTTTAGTCCTCGATAGAGGATTTTGTGACTGTATGGGAGAAGTGGCCTATAATAAACTGCAAACTCTAATGCCAAATTTTTTAAATAAAAATCATAAACAGTTTACTGCCGACGAAGCTAATGAGTCTTGTATGGTGACCATGATGCGTTGGGTTGTGCAATCTGCAAATGGTAGAGTAAAAAACGTGTTTAAGTTTTTTGCTGGCATGATTCCAATTTCTTATATACAAAGTTCTTAGGAAAATAGTACACTCTTTGGCATTTATTTGAATTCTCAAGTATATTAAACATATTTCCTTGCTTAAGGTATTCTTTTTTTAGGCAGCTGTTAATCCGAAGTACACTGTATAGACAACCCAAATTGTCGTTTTCTATAGAAGACACGCCAATGCAGTTGTAGTCATAATACAAATACTCATCAATCGAGTACTTTCTGTCTGATGTTTCTCGCGATAGTCTAAAACTTGTAAGGGAAGAAAATTACAAAACTAACTTTGCTAGTTTAACTAGTGAGGAAATTTTGTTTTTATTTTCTTCAAGTCCAATGTATTAATTTTGTTCACAATTGGATTTAAAATATTTGGATTTGATTGTAATTGTTTTGATACATGTATTTTAAATGTTTTAGTTATCAGGTGTCCGATATTGGAAATCAGTGTAAATTGTATAACTTGACACGGAAATAAAGATAACTCAAACTCAAGTCCCTGTAGTTACTGTTCCGAAAGCATTCTCACAAAACTGATTGCGGAGAGATTATTGGAGTTAGCCGGCATAAGTTAATTACAACTAAGATAAAATAATAATGTAACCTTTAATTCGGTGGATTTTCAAAAAAATGTGGTACGGTTAAACTGTCAAGCTGTGATATAGCTAATACTATGCATAACTCATTGGCAATTCTATTAAAATAAAGCAGCATTTAGTGTATTTTAAAAATACAATTAATAATATTTAAGCGAGTTTTTATTTTCTCAGCGTGCCGTAAAATCTCGTAAAATCATAAAAAAATCGTTAAATGCATCATGGTATCAGATGTACAATGTAGTACGGGATCGTACAAAAATGGCATAAAAAATCCCTTCTTTAGGATCACATTACCGCCCCCCCCCCTGTCGTCGGCTTACCAATTGTGTGAATTTTCTTTAGCGCGGGATATCGACAGTGGTCCAGCACACCCATCAACCCTGCCGATGACGTCCTTTGTGGACGCTTCCTGTGTGATCGAGTCTTCCCAGTTAACAAGGCTGAAAAAAGCGACCAGCTCCTAAGCAGAATAGACCAGCCACCATTTCTTCTGAAGTTTAAGCAGAATTCGCCGGAAATATATAAAGTTTAACGTGCTATATTTACGTGATAATTGATTATTAACAAATTTTTTGGGACTGAAAATGCAATAAACGCTGGGCGTGTATAACGTTACAAACATAATAATTAGGATGGCCAGTCACTGAGTCAAGAATAGTTATGAATATCACAGCTATATGTATTTACCGTATTTTCGTAATCTAAAAGTTGTTAATTTTGGCATAAATTATGACTACCAGTTAGAATACCACTTTCAACCGACATAGCAAACTTCCAACCCCATCTAGGTTGCATATTTTGAACACTTATAGATTACAGATGCAGCAGCAGAATTTAATGAGATTTTGGTAAAGTTTTAAGTAAAGCATGTGTGTCAAGTCTATAGTGTTATTACTTATCCGGATTATTTCCTACCGGGACATTTCCTACCCATGTGGACTTTTCCTGCCCATGAACATGACCAAAGTAGAAAGAAAATATCCGGCGCTTCGCGCCGGATTTGGTGACCGTGGGCCCAAAGTAGATGCTGAGCTTACAGTCAATAGGCTTGGTCACTGGTAAACAATGATTTTCAGACTCTAACCAAAAACTATACGGCACTTTTTCCTTCCCCAACTATACAGAACCTTTTCCTCGCAGTTGTGGACGACAGAAAGTTGTTTGCATTTAATCAGTTTAAAAATGTGACCTGTAGCGTGTGATCTGCAGCTATATAGACAGACAGGCAGACAAACAAACAGACAGCCAACAACATTCCAATAGATGCTTGCTCAGGATCTAAAAAATTAAATGTTGGAATTAGGGGTACTTAAAATTATGATATTTGAAGGATGTCATTATGTACGATCCCTGAATATCTATAACCAATATAGTCGATAAATTCATTACATGTATTTAAAGCAGGTTGGAAAAAATTTTAATGTTGGAAATGGGGGTTCTTGAAACTATAATATTTGAAAGCGTCATTATAGACGATCCCTGAATATCTATAACCAATATAGGTAAGTTCATTACATGTAGGAAAAACAGGTTGGAAAAAAATTTAAAGTTGAAAATGAGGGTACTGAAAACTATAGTATTTAAAGGACGTCGTTTATGGACAATCCGTCGCCATCTATAGCATATTTGCGTGCGTATGTCTGTCACTTGTAGTAATGAATAGGAATCTGTCAAATGGTGAGGAAGGAGAATTCCGAATGCCTGAGCTGGTGTTCGAAGCGTGGACCCCCGTCATGAGCATAAATATTTTACAATACCACATTGCAGTCCCAAACCCATGAACACTATACCAGGCTGCCCTGTGAACGTACATATTGGATAAGTACCTTTACTACTAATGTAAATTCGTGAACACTTTCCGTGTGTATTTTATTTGGCAAAACTTGACAGGCTCTCAAGTTGCCCCTTTTTAGATGCTGAACATCTATTGAAATGGTTTTGTGTCTGTCTGTCCGTTCATTGGCCGTGATTCACAGGTCACATTTTTTAAGTGATTTCTTTCAAAGTACTTTTAAACTCTCACAAATGCGCGCAAGATGTGCCCTACTGTTTTTGAGGGTGATCGGACTAACCAGTTATCCACAATTAAGAATTGAATGGACCCATGTCAAAATTCATGTAAAAACCGATGAGTACGTGTAAACAAATGGAGAATGCTCATGTACATACGTATTTTTAAAGTTCTGCGCGGCGAATACAAGTATGTCTTATAGTACAGACCCAACCAATCTCCGCTAGTTTTCAACGGACTGTGGTCTGCTACGTCAGACACGCAGGGAATAGGTTATTGATATTCAGGGATCGTCCAAAAATCAAAATATCATAATATCTTCAAATATCATAGTTTTAAGTACCCCATTTCATCTTAACTTCTTAACTTTAAAATTTTTTCCAACCTATTTGAACTACGTCATGAACATACATACATATGTGGGTTATAGATATTCAGGGATCGTCCATGAATGACGTCCTTCAAATAACATAGTTTTAGGTACCCCCATTTTTAACTATAAAATTTTTTTCAACCTATTTAGACTACAGGTCATGAACGTTTATACTGTCACGTTTCCCTGGCTTTGCTGTGTCATTCATCGTCCAATTATTATTATTAATATTATTATATTATAATAAATAGTGCCGTGGCTGTGGCGCTGTGTTTGAATTGGAATTACTTACAATTCCATATTTAGTTTATGTTTTACTTCGGAGTTGGCGGCATTGTCAGTATTGTTGTCCTGAATAAATATTACCAGTGTTGTATTTTACAGTGTGTACCTTATTCCACCCTAACCCTACGGTACCTAAACAAGGTTCGGTTTTACGATTCCTGTGTGAAAGTTGCGTCAAACCCTTCCTCTCATAAGCCAAGCAAAGCTCCTCTCTGTCTGCTACTACTACACCACCCACAAAAAATAAGTATTTTATTTTTAAAAATTAAATTTATTTTTTTTTACATTTGTGCAGCTTTTAATTAATTAGTATTAGTGCTATTTTCAATTCTGCTTATTCTACGTTACCTATATTGACCTCTTTGACCGTGACGGTATGCTCACGTTTTACCCCGTGTTATTGATGTGTCAAAGATTCACGACAAATTGCTGCCTAAAGGCTGACCATATTGATCAGTGGTTATTGGCTGACCTCACAGGTCCATTTTGAGGTCATCAGTAGGTCACCACTGCCGCAGTGACCGAAAGGGGACCTTTAGTTACTTTTCATGGTCCGCTACGTGTTGTTTTGGTCGGTTATAGCAGATTGACGGATTGGCACTTCTGCGCATGCGCGGCGTCGGTAGATGTCGCGACTTGTTACTACTAATTATAGTTAAATTACTGACACTATGTACTGTAACCATGGCAAATTTAGCCATGTTTTGATAGCGCGTGTTGAAAATATTTAATTAAAACCGATAACACACGGTTTTTAGTTTTTTAATCATTACTCCGTTGTACGACGTTTTAGAGAGCCAATTCGACCCAAAAGGCTTTCCCAAGGGTAATTTTGGGACGGCGCATCTGATGGTGTAATCACTTTTGTTGTAGCCTTGTTGGTTACCTGGGTTTTATTTTCGGATTTTAAAATTTTTCACATGTTTTTCATGCCTAGTACAAATGACCACATTAATATACCTTCCTAATCCGAATCGTACAATTGGCGGTGACCTTAATTTTACCTATGACCTTTGACCTTACCTATTATTCTTTCTGTTTTTTCTTTATTTATACTCTTCTCCAGGCAACGATGGAATGTATTGATGGTGTTTATTTATTTAAGTATAATATTTATCATGTGAGTCCTTTCTTGTAGAACAGCTATAAGTTGAAGAAATTTTTGACTTGTTAATAAGGCTCAACTCAAACTCAAACTCAAACGAAGCATTCAACATGTCCATTAGAAATGAAACGGGCTAGAAAAACGTTTGCTGGAAAGCGTGTCAATAATAATCGCCGGAGCGCACTGAAGAAGCGGAGGGAAGAGGAAACTATTTCTCAACCCGTAGCTTCAATTTTCCTGAGTGAACTTACGGTCGCTCCCGCTAGGCCTCCGGCTTCCTTCGTGAAAGTTTCTATCTCCGATTTACTCGAGGAGCAACTTTACCACGGAGACCAAGTGGACCGGCTGACACTCAAATCCGGTTCCTTCTGGGGCAGGACAAGACGGGACTCCCGGCTTTATCCTCTGCTGTTAAAGCAAATGCTCGCCTACTAGTACCTGGCGGTGGCAAGTTCTTTTCCTACGACAGTTTTCCTTGCCACGATGCAGAGGACTGAAAAGTCCGAGTCGTCCTTTCTTGCAAAAAGAAGGCAAACCAACCAATCGTCATCAAAGTCACTCTACTTCTGATGAGACCTCGAGACGAGGTCAACTAGGAGCAAGTCATGTCACGTTTCCCTGGCTTTGCTGTGTCATTCAACGTCCAATTATTATTATTTATATTATTATATTATGATAAATAGTGCCGTGGCTGTGGCGCCGTATTTGAATTGGAATTACTTCCAATTCCATATTTAGTTTATGTTTTACTTCGGAGTTGGCGACGTTGTCAGTATTGTTGTCTGAATAAATATTACCAGTGTTGTATTTCATACTGTGTGTACCTTATTCTACCCTTATCCTACGGTACCTATGTCAGCAGCAAGCGACAAAAATATCCGGTCACGAACTTAAAAACAGCAATCTGCGCATGCGTGGTATAATTTAAGTAATATGCGACAAAACTATTTGGCCACGAACTCAAAAACAGCAATCTGCGCATGCGTAAAAATCAAGAAATAAAATTGCGAGCGTAATGGGCAAAAACGCGACTTTAAAATTGAGGTCAGTGCGCAGGAGCGTTGCTGAAAAGTCAAAATCTGGATAAGCGCGGTGCAGTTTCGCAGAAATGAATTAGTCGCCGGTCAACACGCGCGCCAAACATAAACAAAATGCCGGAGCAATAGTCACGTAGTCACCGTGGTCGTACCAGCAACAGCAAGACAAATCAGGAGCCAAATCAAACACACTTTAGGTTAAAAATCCGGCGCGAAGCGCCGGATTTGTCGACCGTGGGCTGGCCCGAAGTAAATGCTGAGCTTTAACAAAGGCGCAAGACAATTTATGTTACGCTAAAAGATGATATAAGATTTATGGAAGCTCCCCTACAATCAATAAGA
>JAQFZE010003617.1:0-12327 GCA_034695245.1 Dicyrtomina saundersi
CCAAAGAAAACCATCAATAAAATCAAAATGGTGGTTTTTGTATGGAAACAAATTGCTGCCTAAAACCAATTCCTTCGCCCGGCCCTGAGCTGATTTCATTTCATCTCAATCAATTATCAATCATTTACCATTTAAATGTAGAACTCGTCAGTCGAGGCTAAATATAAAAAAGTTGAAATAATAAGTATGTACTTTATTACTAGTTAGTTTAGTGCTGACTTACAACAACAAGTATGTACTTACCTACGTTGGTAGTGAGTCTACTGCGAGGTATTTTGAATTCTTGTTTACTCCGAGACTCGGATTGTTTTTTACACAATTCTGTATTTTCTATGTTTTCTGGGTAAAATTATTATTGCATGGATTTGCCTTATGCTTTGAGTTTAGTTTAAATAAAAAATAGACCGAGATCTGTATGGAATGGTGTGGAAATAAGCGGAGGTGCATGATAATGTTGCATTATCCAAATTCAAATATTCAACATTCAAACACAGGAACAGTTGGGATGTTACGTCTATTTAATGATATGTAATGATATCTGCCTGTTCATACAGTCAGCTGTGGACCGTATAGACTTGTAGGCTGTTCAGCTGTACAAAGTTTTCAAGTTTTCACTACAGAATCCAATGACCGCAGCAGCATCGTTCTCGTTCTCGTTCTCGGTCTCTTGGTCTCTAGGATATAGGCAATAGTAGTTATAGTTCTTATATAGTGAACTGCTGTTGTGTAGACTGTGGAGTGTGTTTTGTGTGTTGTTTTGTTGCTCTGTCTGTGTTGTAGTGCTATTTGTTTGTGTGTGAGATATGAGTGTGGGAGAGAAGCGGACACTTCATATTGATGGCAATGAAGCACGAAAGTGTCGTTGAGAAAACACCATTCACACACGGAATTATTACTATTACATCAGGAGCCTACACCTTTCCTATTTATGTGGATGTAAGCCCTGGGTATGTAATGATTCTGACTGCATATACTTACATTTGATATATAGACAATTACCTTTCCTTCTGATTCCGTATTTTCCTATTTCTTCACGTGTATTCTAGTTTCTAGTATTTTGAGCTCTGCTGTGTTCTGAGAGTTCTGTAATACTTTAGTAGGTAAATTATCTAGTCGTTGGTGAAGAATGTAAATAAGCCATGTGTGCTAGTTAGCAGGGCTGTCGCCTAAAGTCAGAACTGTCTATTAGTCTATTTAGCACGAAAAATTTTGATGATATTTGCATTTGTAGCGAAGTAGCTTATTTACAGGCACTTGCAAGTGGAAATGAAGTAATATTTGCGCTAGTCATGCAAAAAATGTAAATAGTGTGTTTTGCACCCTTTAAAATTCTGAATATCGTATTATTTTGCATTTTTTTAAAAGTATAAATAACGCATATTTTGCGCTTTTAAAAATGTGTAAAATATATTATTTTGAATTCTTAAAAATGTGTAAAATATGTTATTTTACATTTTTTTAAATGTGTAAAACATGTTATTTTCCATTTTTAAAAAGATGTAAATACTGCATTTTGCTCTTTCAAAAAACACAATATATATTTTTTGATTTTGAACTTTAAGTTTAATATATTTTGCTATTTCAAAGATTTGTACTGTATAAAAGCATAAATATCGATGTTTGTATTTTCAGAAGCGGTTCTGTACGATTCACGTTGAAATTATGATTTTATTCCAAATTATATACATAAACTGTTTGGGTCCTCTGGTTATTCTGTGTACTGGATCAGAGTCACATAAATAGATTGTTTTTATTCTTCAGCTACTTTAATGGGGTGATATGCAGTATGCAGGAGTCAAGCTCGTAGGCGTAGGAGGTGGACGTGTGTATGTAGGTATGTAATTTCAATTTCTCTTTCTCTGGAGCGACTGGAGTCTGTACATAATAATAATCGTACTATTGTGTGCAATATATTACCTTTTACCACCACCACCGCCACCATGTAATAATAATGTCTTGTTAGTTGTTGTGTATTTCTTTTTCTATTTGTATTTTGTATTAAGAGAGAAAATTACTGTAGAAAATTTGAAAATTGGAATATTTCAAATAATACAAAATAGGCAGAGAGACGCGAAGGTAGAAAATTACATAGAGAGAAAATATACAAATACGGATATTTCATTGACCATGCCATGCCATAAACTAAAACGAACCAACCAAAGACCTGACTCTGTGTGTGTGTGTGTGTGTGCGTACTTTGTATACGATTTTTACCCTTTTTCATTTTTTTTTCTTTCAGGTCTCTTTATTATGTGCAGCCCCGGACCGGAGTGCACTGGCGTTTCTGTTGCTGGTACTGGTGATAGAAGATCGCGATCGCATGGCTGGACCGGGATTTGGGATTCGTGAATGGAGAATATAATGGAATAATTTATGGGGTGAAAAGACTATATAATCACAAATGGATTTTTGAAAGCTTATTTTAATTCAATTCAATATGACGCATGTACAGATAATTACATATTTTTTATATTATATATTTTTCTCTATTATTTACAGTTTGTCCACACGGAGCCTTCAGTACCTCATCTGTCTAAATTATACATGGCCGAAATTTAGCTATAAATCTTTAAAATTGCTAAGTAAATGGGATTGATGTGGAAATTTAAAAACATACAAATACTAAATAGTCTTATACTGGACTTGTCAAAGTATAAGTAAAATAATAGAATTAACGAGTTAATTATACTTCAAGACTTATGTATAGAATTAAGTTTACAAAATCACTAAATAGCAAATCTACTAATTAATAAATACCACATAAGCAATACAGATATATATTAAGCTCAAAAAAACTTACTAATTATTGTAATTTTTGTTATAACTTGTGACAGTTTCCAATAATGTTTGATAAACTACACTCAGTTTTCTACTTTATACTTGCATAGGTCAAAAACTTAAAATTCACTACACATTATAAAAAGCAATAAAATTTTAATAATTAGCAACATTTCAAATTTTAACTCTTTTACAGTCAAAATAACTTCACATTTTTAATTTTAATGCTTTTAAAATTCTAATTTTTGACTTAGCAATTTGAGGAAAAGGCCATTTATATTGAAGATTGAACGGAAAAAAGATGTCAGTGGAAAATTACATAGATAGTAAAAATTCCCAAATTTGGATGCAACTCACAATATTTCAATAAAGCCTTTTCCTATGTACAAATGAACGTTAAAATTATCTTAGAAATTACTTTTGTATGTTTTTTTGTGGTTCGAATGTACGCAGATAAATCAAATTGTGAATTTTGAAATTATCTTCAAAATTTGTTAGAAAATATCTTTACAAAATGGGAAATGGCGTTATATTGTGCACAAAGGCTACATGGATTCCAATAGGGAAATATACTAATAAATTTACGTGACGGGAACGTAATAGAAACATTAGGGGAAACTGAACCTGATGAATGTATAAAGATTTTGTGTGAATGTGAATAAGTTTTTTTTAGGAAGGGACAACTCCGTGGCAATGGAAGGCAAGGGCAAGAGGAAGGGCCGTATACATAATGTTAATAACTTGAAGCAGTCTCACTAGTCAGTATTAAGACTATAGGCCATGCATACATTACGTAACGTAACAATGTTGATTTCTGTGCTCAGTCTTGTGTGTAGTGTAGGGCAATATAATATCTAGGATAGCGGATAGGGTAGGTTGGAGTTGGAGTTTAGTGTAGCCAAGCGAGTAGTAAATCCAATCGGAGTGATAAAAAGCACGGAAAATTATAATGGACAGCCTCATCGTCATCATAAAAAGCCACTTGAAAATCTGTAACAACTGCCGAGATCTCGTCCTCCTCTACTTCCACACACACATTCAACACTCTTCTACACTCTATAATACAGACTCACCAAATCATTTTCTACACTTCTACAAAATCCAACTTTTTAGGAGAAAAATCCCAATCTTTGCCATTGTATCTTTGTACATTTAGATACATACGGGTCCCGGCCGTCCCCATGTATAACAATAATATTACCTACTCTATACTGCATTATATTAGGGCATACAGTATAGGTACCTACATAATTGTAAATTGTAGATCTTAAGCACTCATTTTTTACGGCTACGGCCGCTCCACCACTACCACTATATACTACTCCTATTACTGTTGACACTGACATTGACGATTACTGTTACGGTATTGTCAGTAATCTGTGTAGTAATATAGCTGTATATCTCAAGAACTACTTTTTGCCCCGTTTTCCTATAGAGAACCCCAATGGAAACGAGATTATTATTATTTATTATTATGTAGGATAGTATAGGGACATTTAATATTTTAATATATTCGTATTCGTCATTTCGTCATTCGTAATTCCTATAGGTTTTGTACGTTTGAAATTTGAAATATGCATGTCTAGAAAATAGTAGGAAGCAGTGCAGTAGGGGAGAGATGTGTATACTATACACTATGCTATTTAACCAAAAATTGTAATATTGTAAATAATGCTCATATTTCCCTATGTATTTACAGGCAAACCAGAGAAAACGAAGAAGAATGTGTCATATTAAAATGCACACATCATGGCAGATGAGACGAGATGAAGCACTTCTTTTATTTCCATTCCCATTTCCACCCCATATCAAAAGTATGGGTGCAGGCTACGTGCTACAGACTGAGGATGATGCGAGTGAGTATGAAAATCAAGTTTATGGATAAAAGATAAACACATTTACAATTTACAGGGAGAAATGTTGAGCAGACTCTGTGTACACACTGCCTCTCAAGGTATAGATCATAATTATTTCCACTGACCTTACTATATATAATTTAGCCCGTGCCTATATATAAATATAATATTATGTTCACTCACAATCAGTTTTACATACAGAGACTCTCTCCTGTTCCTGGTTCTGGTTCTGGTCCTGGCTCCTGCATACATTAACATTAGCGAAGCCCACTCTTGCACATAGTAGGGGAAAGCAATTGAGCATTTTGGGGGAAAAAAATTGGGGAAAAGAATGGAATTGAGGGAATAAATGGAAAATCACGAACAGAATTATACTCCGCTGCCGTTTTCCTGTCCACAGACTACACAAGACCTTACGCCTATAGCCAGCCTATAGCACGGTGTCGTGAAAGATACAATATATAGACTGAGTTCCTCACGCTTAGCGTTTCGGGGGTCGTCCGTAAATTGCGTCAAGTGAATTTAGTCAATATGCCATTATTGAAGGAAAATAGTGCCTTTGTACTTTTAACTTCTAAAGCCGTCGAAGGCGAACCATGTTACGAAATGTCTCCATGGGATTTTGAAGAACCCGTTCCAACTACATTATTTATGGATGACCCTTTTACACTACAATGGCAATACAATTCTGAATACAAATATGTATAGGCGTGTATAGGTAGGTGACCGGTGGCCCTATGAACATGCGTGTCTTACCACGTTACGTACTCAATAGTAAAAGAGAAGGAGATGAAGAAGGGAATGCAAATATACTCACTCACTAGTCAGACTCAAAAGATCTCGTCTCTCTCCATTACGACGAGACGTGGACGTGGACAGAAGAGCCGACGAGAGGAGAAGAAGAGGAGGCAGGCAGGCGGACTTTTGTGTGGACATGAACGTGGATTTAACTTTGTCTGACATGACAGAGCGAACAAAGTGCTAGGCCGACAACGACGACGACAACGACATCAGCATCTCACACACACACGACACCCAACACGGATCTAGAGATTCAGTTCTATACCCTCCATTTAGATGTGTACATATTTCACTTCTAATCCTAATTGCTATTAATGTACGAGGAAAAAGGAGAGAAGTATAAAGCGAGCGCTTGTATTGAGCAAGGCTTACAAATTACAACAGTCACACTTTTATTACACTTCTAATTCTATACTGCATTAACTCCTGCTGCATTTGAGGATGAGGCTGTTAAAATTAAATATGATCTCAAGATGACATTATATCATTATATTCTATTTAAACAGATACCAAGATTTCGTTATTTCTTGTGTATGATAAATTGTTATATTTTTAATTTTTTGATATTTGTTTTTTGAATGTTTATAGCTATATGCTGTGTGTAAGTAATTCAGGTAATGTAATTCGTATGTATTTATTATAATCCTGTTATAACGCCGTACGTATTTTCTTGCTCATTGAAACACCTTGAGAAACTTTTTAACTAATTGCCACATGTTTTTTTTCTAAATCGTAAAGAACAATCTAGATATTCTGTAAACAAACATAATCCAAGTCAGTTTGGATTTTTAAGAAAGTGTCAATATTTAAATAATAGTCATAATTTGCTCGTTTTTGAATACTAATATATACCTATATATTTATATACTGTTATAACCGAGAATATTTATTCACTGAGCGGATTTCTCCATCATCGCCCATCTGTCTCAAACCAGTAACCAGTAATTTCAGTTTATGTAAGCATATCACACATATAACTATACATAGATATAGTAGCCTTTGTTTTCCAATTCCAATTCCAAACAAATAAATATAAATATATTATGTAGAGGAGCCGCCATAGTGTTTTTTTCTTGTTCAAACTTTGTAATCTCTTCTGCGTCTTAAACAGTAATAACAGTAATAAAGCAAATAAATAAAACACGCACAGCCGGACATTGTGGATTTAGTAAAGGTAATATTAGTAATATAGCTGTACTAATTGTAATTATATTGGTAGGTAAGTAATTGTCTCTCTACCTGTCGCCTTTCCTACTGAACGGATATCCATATATGTCTGTCCTCGCCCTCTGACTAACACTGTTTCAATCGTTGTTAATTCCGAAGCCGAAGAATCTGAAACGATTTACATTTTGAATGTTAAATGCTCATATTTGAGTTTACTTAATTACCCATATCCAATTTAAGCTACAATCAAAACGAGATATGTCATAAAAATGAAATGAGAAACATGCGTAAAATGTTAATGACGAGTTTTTGAAAAACGTGAAATGTCCTATTTTAAGGTTTTTGAAAAGGTTCAAAATGTACTAATTCCATGTTTTTGAAAAGGTGCAAAATGTTTCAATTCCATCTGTTTGAAAAATGTAAAATGTTGTATTTACCTACATATTTTTGAAAAAAATTTTATATATTTAAATGTACTCAAGAAATATTTGAATATTTCTGTAAATAGTTGATATTGTTTTCAGCTACAAATGGATATGGGTCATTTTTGGTTCTTCACAGACGATATTTATATTGTTTAAATTAATGCTAGAAGTTAAGAGAATTGTGCTAATTAGTATCGCTAAATAATATTGTATTGTTTTCTTGTAGAATCTAAACATTTTCATATGTTATCTACCTATTCCTATGGAATGGACTTGGGCATACATTGGTGCCCTATGATGTCTGAAGTACTGTGCGCAATACAAGAACTTGGCATTGAAACAACAACAACAACAGGGCACGGTAATAACTAAATTTAAAAAATTCCAATCTAACTAAATAATCAAATGCCTACCTACTAAACATGTCATATGCATACTTAGTAATCAAATAGACGAGATGGGGGCAAGAAGAAGTAAAAGCGGTCAAGTGTAACGCAACGTGAATTGGTCACCCTTGTCTTTATTTGGAGTCCCGTTGAATGAAAATGAACGAGCTGGGAAGCGCATTGCGAAGCAACGTGATTTTATTTTTGAACACCTCCAGCCTCCGCAGCACCTGTGTCAGTTCAAACCTACACAACTTTTTTATTTATGTCAGTGTCTTCCAGGTCATGTCAGAATTTTTCAGATGACTGACTGGTTAAACAAGAAACAAGAACAAACAAAACAGTCGACAGAAAAGCCAGTTCCAAAAATTCCAGATCATGAGCTACAAAACGTCTCGCAGTTTTCAATGCCACTTGTGTAAATTGTAAGTAAAATATGTACTTTCGAATTAGCAGTAATTATTTAATTATTTTCTTAGTATGTATATGTAATATACAGTAGTACACGTGTTTTGTTTTGTTTTAATTGTCCAATATAAATTGTTGACTTGGCAAATACACCGGTGCTTCATAGTTCATAGTACAACGTACAACTGATACTAGGGTTTGATAGGGACACGGACCACGGATCAACACGGACCTACGTAGTATTTTTCGTATTTACGTCGATGCCGAATGCCGATGTAGATACGACACATTGTTACTACACCACAACGTAGTATAGGGCAACAGTCTGACTCATTTAATAAACAAAAGGTGTGTAATTATGCAAAATAAATATTAAACAGGCACAGGTGGCTTGATGAAAATTTCCGTTTTACGATAACCAACACCGACAAATATCAACGAGGCTGACTCAGCTACACTGTACATACTGCTGGCGTCGCGCCGGGATGTGGACCGGACAAAGCCGGCCGTCTTGTTACATTTTATAAACATGATTTTGGGGTACTTGTTATTTGGTACTTATGTTGGAACGTCTCTGTCAGTTCTGATTTTAATAATATGGAATCACAATAACCTGGCCTAGTCTGCTGTAGTATATATTCTGTATAATAAGGTAGGTAAAAAAAATGAAATGCTTAGAAATTAGAATGGGATCTTGGAAATGTGACAGATAAGGGACTATATTATTTACAAATTACACGCCTTGTCTCCTTGGTTACTTGTAAAAATATTAATATACCTAAATAAATTATGTTTATCAGAGCAGAGCGTTTCAGAGCGTCAAAGACTCTCCCGCTACGGAGATACAGACTTGTTGTTTTTTAGATGGAGATATAAAGCTTATGCATTGTTGTTATCAGAGGCAACGCAGGCACATGCTTTACAACGTGTATTGTTTAGGGTTTTGTATTCTTGTCTGGTAGTCTAGATTTACTCATGTACAGTTCGTATTCTTCCATCCTGTGTGTTACCTAGTTACAAAAAAAATCTGAATATGTAGCATGTACCGCAAATCTTCTACTACTAAAGTTCCCGGCTAATTATTTCTATTACAAGACATGGCATTACTACTAATGGAGATCCGGCTTATGGCGAAAATGGCTGGTACATATATATTGTAAATTCCGCTTCGCCTTCTACAAGTGCTAGCAGGTCAGTATTTGGAGATTTACGGTACCGGTAGTAATGCAGTTCTGTCTGTTTCTGTTTAGTGTGTTAACAATGATTTTGGAGTAATATTTAATTTAGTGTAGGTATAGCAACTACATAGATAGTATAGCTGTATAGGTATATCCATACTTAGGTAGGTACTTATATAAATAGGCGGCAAGTTTCTTTTAACTTTGAACTTATAAATTAGGATGAGACAGGCCAACAGACCTGCTATAGTAAAGTAGTGGTAAATGGGGAGCAGGCGGACAACCTTTGTAGTAAATCATAATAGTTTAGCATAGTTACTTTGTAATACAGAGTAACAAATTGATGATAATAATATGTATAATGCGGACGTCAAAGTCAGAGTCAGTGTCATTGAAGACACAGCTTTTTAACTCAATTTAATTTCTCACAATTTTCTGATCTTTATTAGGTAGGCAGATGCGTAGGCAATTCACTTCCTGTACTGCACTTGCACTTGCCTATGGCCTACGTAGTATATCAGTATGTAGTATATAGTTGCAGCTACGTGGATACTGATACTTGATGGCAACGAAAAGATGAAGATCGAAGGAAAGAAGGTCCCCCTAATAATGTCAATGCTATATGCCAAGGTAGACGTAGAGCATAGTTAGTAGAATAAGAGAATAAAGCACCAGTGTCGGCGTTGTAACAAGCACATCTTTTTTTGTGACTACTGTCATGTCAAAACATACACAACTATTCAGTAGTGAACACTCACAGGGAGCTTTGTATCGTTTTCGTTGTGAATTATTCAATTTTTTTATCATGTTTGACTCTTAAAAGTATTATCCTTCCTTAACTTTTTGTAAGTAGTTTTTAAGATTTTGAGTTACAGTGCTTTTTATGATGATTGAAAATATGCCGTAGAAAAGCTGTAGATAGGACATTTTATTAAATTTATTATTCTGTTAAAAATGGGTTTCTATTGTAAAGCAACTTTTGAAAACTATTTTCTTAATATAGATTCACTTTTGAAAAATGTATTCTTACAGCGGATTTATTTTTTTTATATGTGTAGAGTCACTTTTAAAAAATGTGTTCTTACTGTAAAGTACCTTTTTAGAAATTTGTTCCTATAGTAAAATCTCTTTTTAAAAATGTGTTCTATTTGTCGACCTACTTTTTAAAAATGTGTTCTTACTGTAGAGGTGTTTCTTAAAAATGAATGTAAAGTCACTGTTTTAAAATGTAGTTTTACTGTAGACCCGCTTTTAAAAAATGTGTTCTTACGGTAGAGCTACTATTTAAAAATGCGTTCTTACTATAGAGCTAACTATTTACAAATGTGTCCAAACTGTTGAGCTACTATTTAAAAATATGTCCTAACTGTTAAGCCACTTTATGAAAAGAGTTGTTACTCTAAAGGTACTATTTAAAAATGTGTCCTAACTGTTAAGCCACATTATGAAAAGTGTTGTTACTCTAAAGGTACTATTTAAAAATGTGTCCTAACCGTTAAGCCACTTTATGAAAAGAGTTGTTACTCTAAAGGTACTATTAAAAAATGTGTCCTGACTGTTGAGCTACTATTTAACAATATGTCCTAACTGTTCAGCCACTTTATAAAAAAGTGTTCTTACTCTAGCGCTACTTTTTTAAAAATGTATTCTTACCGCAGAGCCAGTTTATAAAAATGTGCTCTTGCTGCAGTCTACTTTTTTAAAACGTATTCTTACTGCATTGCTAATTTTCAAAAAGTGTGTAAACGAAAACGGACAACAAACTTTTGACTTATTGGTTGTGCTGTAACTATTCCAATTTTTAAGTGAAATCGCTTGCAGTTTGAACTTTTTAAAGCTCATAATGTTTGTTAAAGATTTTATTTTTTCACTCACGTTTGCTAAAATGAGGTCTTAAAAATAAAATTTTTGAGACAATATAATGATTATAGAGGGGAATACGTTTTCTGTTTTATGAAGCGTTTATATTTGAAGTTAAAAATAATGTGTGGACGGTTCGCATTTATCGAATCAATCGAATTTCGTCACATATTATTCCTTTAAAACTGTTTATGTAAAGTTTGATTACAGCAACAAAATTAAACAACAAGTTTTGTTGAGTATGTGACTCATCTCTCACTTTATAAACCAAACCCAAACCAGAACTTACACGGGAATATAAGATGATAGAAGAGATAATAAAAATGTTGTCAGCATCTGTGATCTGTGTGTAGGTATGTTGAAATCACATATGAGTTTGGTTAACGGGAGAAACGGAGAAAATATTACACGAGATCAAATTGAAGAATCTAAATCAAATATTTCCAAAAGTTATTTACTCGCTTACAACGTGAGGCTTGCTTATTTTCTTTGTTCATCATTTTGATTATTTTTTAATAAGTACATCAATATGTTAGTTGATTAATTAATTTAATCAAATAAAGATTTTTTATTTATAATCCAAGCGCTTGCTTTGCTTTAATCTGATTCAAGTTTGGACTGTGTCGGTTTTCAATTTTACTGCGCACTTTGTTTCTATTTCTACGCTTCTGCTTCTATAGACTTAACGTGGCGTCTTCAGGAAATGTAAAGTTATACTATGTTAAAAACAGATTACAAAACTATGTGTTCACCAGGTGTTTTTTCTAAACAGTAAACTTGTTGAAATTAAGATCAAGATGCAAAGCGTAAGATATTCTCTTGTTTTTCACAGTGGAATATTTTGACTTATTATGAAGCTCTTACGATTAGTTAGGAATTGAATGAGTCTTTATTTTTATTGTTTACTACAATTTTTTTCTTATTGACACTGCAGATGCTCTCACTTTTGGACGTGGAATTTTAACATTTATACGTTCTTAAGATGCTTTTACTACATGTGGTTAAATTTTTATTATGTATGTGCATATTTTTTGTGTATTATTTTGTTGTTGTTGCATGGAGCAACATTCTTCTGTATGTAGTTACAACAATGGGTATTATTTTAAAAACGTGTTATTAGGACAATTTGCAGGTTTTTGAAATCATGCAATTAAAAAAATTTGCACCTTTTTGAAAACATGCAGTTATGACAATTTGCACTTTTTTGAAATCGTGTAATTAATAAAAATTGCACCTTTTTGAAAAAATGCAGTTATGACAATTTGCACCTTTTTGAAAGCATGTAGTTAGGACAAATTGCACTTCTTGGAAAACATGCAATTAGAAAAATTTGCACCTTTTGGAAAACGTGCAGTTAGGACACTTTGCAGTTTTTTAAAAACATGTAATTGGAACAATTTGCACCTTTTTGAAAACATGCAATTAAAAAAATGTGCACATTTCTGAAACCATGCAATTAGAAAAATTT
>JAQFZE010003618.1:0-12326 GCA_034695245.1 Dicyrtomina saundersi
TTTTTTTTTGCTGTTAGACAGGGCAGTTAAATGAGTACACTGAGCGACGTGAAATGCCGGCCGACGTGGTTAGTATGAGTTTAGGATCAGTCCCTGTTGGTGAACAAAGATCTCGATTTCTTGCCGTGGGTCTGGCTGACAGTACAGTCAGAATTATCTCGTTGGATCCAACTGTAAGTAGCCATTTCTGAATTTTCAACTATTATAATGTTTATCCAATCATAATTATGATGATTCTAACGATCTTAATTACCATGTTGACAATCTGCTTTTGTGTTCTGCAGTACTGAATTATGTGCTAAGCATCGGAGAGACATTATGACGTAGTGAAGTTTGATTTTAATTTTTGAATTTTACTTTGACGTTTTAGGATTGTCTTTCACCTTTAAGTATGCAGGCATTGCCTGCTCTTCCCGAATCTTTATGTATTGCCGAGATGGGATCCTCGGAAGACACCCAGCAAGGGACTATATACCTTAATATTGGGTTAGAAAATGGTGTTTTACTTCGAACTGTTTTGGATCCTGTAACTGGCGATTTGGCTGATACACGAACAAGATATTTAGGGTCAAGGCCTGTAAAGCTGTTTCGTATTAAAATGCAAGGTGGTGAAGCAGTCCTTGCAATGTCAAGTCGTTCCTGGATGAGTTATTACTTTCAAAACAGGTAAAATTCTTCGACTATTGTGTCGATATAATTAAATTATATTAAGGCCTTCGAAACAGTTGCTTATTTTCCGCTATATTTTTTTCAGATTCCACTTGACTCCATTGTCTTACGAGATGCTAGAGTATGCTGCCGGGTTTTCTTCTGAGCAGTGTCCAGAAGGAGTTGTTGCCATCTCAACAAATACACTTCGAATTTTAGCAATGGAAAAACTAGGAGCTATATTTAATCAAATGTCCTTTAACCTTGAGTATACCCCTAAAAAGTTTGCTGTCCACACGGACACTGGACATCTGTTAATAATTGAGACTGACCATAACGCTTACACAGAAGAAACTAAAAGTCAAAGAAGGATTCAAATGGCAGAGGTATGTTAATATAAATTTTAAGCATTTTATATAGCGACAATTATGATTTATATTGGAGTGATGAGGGCTAAGCACTAATAGCCTTAACCTTTGTTAAAACCTGAATGTACGCATGTCGACAAATGCCCCCGACTGACCAATTTGATAAAGAATTGATTTTTTAACAAGAATTATACCTTGTTTTATTTTCCTCTATTAAGAAATATGTTTACCTTGCAGGAAATGAAAGATGCTGCAGGTCCTGATGAACAAGAACTTGCTCAAGAAATGGCTGATGCTTTCCTTCATGAAGATCTCCCTGACAGTAATTTTGGGGCGCCCAAAGCCGGACCCGGTATGTGGGCCTCTATTGTCAGAATCATGGACCCGGTGGAAGGCAAAACATACTTCTTGTATAGGTTTCCCCAAAATGAAGCTGCTATGAGGTAAATGTCTCTCAATTTATAACATTTTGTTTTATCGTGCATTGCATAGTAATTTTTTAACTAAGTAAGATGATTTTGATACTTTCAGCCTAGCATACTGTAAATTTTCTTCTCAAGGAGAATTTCAACAATATGTTCTAGTGGGTGTTGCCAAAGACCTGACTCTCGTCCCACGGAGTGTTGGGAACAACTATATTTATACATTTAGGTAACTAATATATTTATATCTTTATGCTTTAATATACTCCCTTCTGTTCGCAAAATCGTAAACGTTTGGTTTATTTGTTGTTGTTCAGGGTTAATGCGGATTGTACGGAGTTCGATTTTCTGCATAAAACTGTTGTTGAAGAAGTCCCTTACGCAATGTGTCCATTCCAAGGAAAGGTCTTAATTGGAGTTGGCAAAACTTTGAGGCTTTACGATTTTGGAAAAAAGAAATTACTCCGAAAGAGCGAAAATAAGGTAAGATGAAAATGGATTAGTAGATTAACCATATTTAGTTCTTTTTTGTCCATCTAATGAAGGGGTTACTATAACTTATTTTCTTGTAACTATTGCAGCACCTGCCCAACTTAATCGTTCACATTGTCGCTACCGGAAATAGAATATTTGTTTCAGATGTCCAAGAGAGTGTACATTTTGTCAAATACCGACGATCAGACAACCAACTTATTGTGTTTGCAGACGAAACAAATCCAAGATGGGTAACGTCTTCGTGTGTTCTTGATTACGAAACCGTTGCTCTTTCAGATAAATTCGGAAACATTTCAGTCGTAAGTTCATAATACTTCTATATTTTATGAAAGCATCTAGTGTTTCTTTACTAAGGATGTGCTTGAATGAAAATCTAAATTATATTCTGGGTACAGGTTCGTTTACCATCAAATACTTCCGATGACGTTGACGAAGATCCTTCAGGTACCAAAGCCCTTTGGGACAGGGGTCTTCTCAGTGGAGCATCAAATAAGCTGGAAGTCCTTTGCAATTTTCATGTTGGAGAAACCGTGTTGTCGCTTCAGGTGAATAATTTTTAAATTGTGTTCATAGTACGCAGTAATGTCACATTATGTTATTGTTATGATGTGAATTTTTTGTCCGTGTTTCACCTGATAGGAATGATTACATTATACAAATCTGAGCAATACTTCTCAACAAATATTGATTCTAATTGTCTCAAATATCATGTGCGTGTAGTTAATTCGGACTGATTTTTTTTAACAGAAAGCTACGTTAATTCCTGGGGGCAACGAGTCTTTAGTTTACACAACTCTATCCGGTAGCATTGGGATTCTTGTACCATTTAACTCTCATGAGGATCATGACTTCTTCCAGCACTTAGAAATGCATATGAGAAATGAAAATACTCCCTTGAGTGGTCGGGACCATCTCTCTTTTAGATCTTATTATTTTCCAGTTCGGGTAAGTCGTAATATTTCGTGCAACCAAGTAACTGTAGTCGATAACAAAATTATTATTTTACTTATGGAGTGATGAGGGCTAAGCACTAATAGCCTTAACCTTTGTTTAAACCTGAATGTACGCATGTCGACAAATGCCCCCGACTGACCATATTACTGGAAATATAAAAATGATCTACATAATAAGTAGTGACTATTGCTGTAATGTTATTAACCGAGTTGATTTATAATTGTAGAACGTCATTGATGGAGATCTCTGCGAACAGTTCAATTCCATGGATCCCGGCAAGCAGCGTAGTATTAGCGAAGAACTTGATCGCACACCTAATGAAGTTGCTAAGAAATTAGAAGACATCCGAACACATTTTGCATTTTAAAACTGCTGTATCTATTTTAAGATAGCATCAGTTTTTCTTGTTCTGCCCGTAGGCTAACTTTTTATATGTGCACACTTTGTATGAATGTTACTATTTATGATTTTATTTTGTATATTTTACGTGATGTTAAGAATTAAAATACCGTGATTGTAAACTATGTATATTGTTGCTATATGCTGTGAATAAAATGTACACATCCTTCTTTTAAAATCCGGATTTACTGGTCTTCGTAATTATTTTGAATATAATATAGCTTATGGTGTGTTATTATTTACGAATGACATTCATTTTGTATTGTTTTTTCATTTAATTTGCTTATCTGAAGACTAACAAGGGAATAACATGAAAAATTTATTTAAAGGCATTCAAATAACTCGGGCTCGGT
Organism: Dicyrtomina saundersi; assembly: GCA_034695245.1. Classification (NCBI taxonomy): domain Eukaryota; kingdom Metazoa; phylum Arthropoda; class Collembola; order Symphypleona; family Dicyrtomidae; genus Dicyrtomina; species Dicyrtomina saundersi. The sequence goes on from JAQFZE010003618.1 coordinate 3,640, forward strand.
GGTTCGGTCGTATTGGCCCGTCCAAAGTTAAAAATATGACGTTTTGGTACATTTCCACATTGTTGCTCCTACAGATTTTTTTTTTCTATTTTGATAACGTCTGAAATGTATTAATATTTAGGCTATAGTAAATGTAATTTCTGGGTTTCTTATTTTTTGCCAAAGTAGATTTTAAATTGAGCCTTGGTTTTTAAATTTTTGAAGTATTCATAACTCATAAATTGTCGTTCAAATAGTAGTGTAAAGATTTTAAATATTCAGAAGTGTTGACGTGATATTACGTCATTTCCTTATAAGACGATAATTTTAGAACACAGATTTGCCTAGCTCTGCCACTCATTGGAAATGTGGCAATTTTTTAGATTTTAGTAAAGTTTTTGGCTACAGTAGTGATAGGGATTATCTCAATCTATGTATTGCAGGGACAACCGAGAGTTGGCCTTTTCGAGGTCCTGTCTAGGGTCAGCTCTCGGTTTGCGCTACAGTAGTTTCCAATTAGAGTGATCTACATACTTAAAATAATTTAAGTGTAAAATTGCTTTCGAGCGAAACATGTTTGAGGTTTGTTTTAGAAGTAGAAAATATGGGTTGACCCTCCGTATAATTACTAATAGTTGCCCGTAAAACTGAGTACTAGTGTGTAAAACTACTTGTCTTCACTGCAGTAAATGTCGTGATTCAAGGGTTCAGTTTTCCAAAGCCTACAGTGTGCCTGTGTAATTATCTGATTTACATTAATACTATCTACACCAGGCTAAAGAGAGCAAGATAATTACTTACATCTATAATTATATTTTGCCTTTGTCTGATGATTCTGTGATCTTCGCCTGGAAAATTCACATACGACTTTTTTCTTCTTAGGAACTAGGGAGTGACGTAAAAACTTTTATATAATTATCATAGATACCAAAATATAAATTATATCTGCATTCACAACGAATTCACTTTTTATCTTTGACAAGAGATCCATAATGGGAGTAGTTGTTGATATTTTTTGGTTCGGGGTCAGGATCGGTGTTCTGTTAAAAACGCCAATCCATAAAATTCTTCACACGCCAGCAAATCAAGTCAGGTAAGTAAATAATTATTGGCACTCATTTAATGTGCCTAAATATGTAATATTATAATGAAAGGTATGTGTATTGCAGTACATACGAACATGAAATAATTGATCTTCTACAGGAACTTAGATGTTTTTTTCATCTACACTGTCGACGCATAATGAGATTAAAAACAGATACATAATTTCGGAGCCATGAAAACGTTAACATACTTTCTATTGTACTAGGTACATTAAATTAAATACAGACTTATTTTCATATACTGTGGATTGTTATAGTTATAAAGTTGCTGAATACACTGGAAATCGGGAAAGAGTTCAAAGGTGTGTATTTCATTTATGGAGGTTCGTGGTATGAAGGGTGTGGAAAGTGACGAGAATGATAAAAGTTAGGATTATGACTGACCATAAGTCAAGTACTTAGCCGCCCAGTCAATCCTTCCAAGAACATTCGTTGGCTTTGTTGTTTTTACTAACTCATTCGTTGTTCCACTACCGTATCCGCTTTTCTTGTTATTTGAAAATGTTGAGGAGTAGCCTATGTTATTGGTCCTTTGATAGCCACTTGGATTAATTCCAACTCCAACGATGGTTCCATCATATCGAACCATTGCACCACTCACCCTTCCGAAACCTATTAATAATCCGTTGAATAATAATAACATTATTAACATAATCAAATACTAACAATAACAATTACTTGATAAATCCAGTAGCACATAGCTGTAATTAGATAGCATACATACACGCAAAGGCAAGAATTTTTTCGTTTCTTGTTTGTAAAGCGTGACATGACAAAACGCACAAGCTGCTCAGGCTTACTAGTTAGCGTTATGCTCTCAAAAACATTCCAAAACGAGATTGAAAATTTCAAGTCTTGATTTTCGATGTCGCAAAATAAAATGTGTATGAAAATCGAACAGGCAGGTTTGACGTAGTCTTTATTTTGTGGGATGTACCACAAGGAATGTAGTATGAATGAACTGTCATTTCTTTAAAGTCAAAAGTGAAAGTGAGTCTCAGTAAAGAAGGGGAAAGTTATGTGATAGTTAATTTTGCATGCATAGCATTATAAAAGTATTTAGATAAACAAAACAAATAATGAGGCAAAAGTCGTTGGTTGCGTAACCCTACAGTGTAGCTAATATGTGGTACTTAAAAATAATAGTTATCTACCTTTTGATGAAAATCCAATGCAATGGAGCGGCAAAATCATATCATGCGAGAACATAAGGTATGTAACACTATATAAATATTTTTTGTAAATGTTCACAAGTCAAAACGTACTTGAATTCGACTAAAAGATTTGTGAGTGCTCTAAAAGAATTAAATGTATATAAAATCCAGAAGATCCATTCGACAGGGAGAAATCAATTAATTACTTAAATGAACTTTGGTTGTTTGTACTGTATTTATCATTGTATTGTTATTGATCGAGAGCAAATGAGAGAGGGATTCACATTAAAGAATTTTCGTGTGGCGAGTACAAGCTTATAAATTTGTGGACGAGTGAATTAAGATGTCTACCGGAAGTCTGTGAGTTATGCTGGTACATATTCTTTGCTGGAACGGAAACATAACGGGACATCACGTTATTACTAGGTGTTCGATTCTTTATTGATCGGTGAGCTGTTCCATCGTAAGTTTTACTGTACGGTTTGTTCTCAATCTCGTTGTGGTTCCTGAAATTGTTGCATTCAACACGTGACAACATCATACATTTTTGCTAAGGAACTACACGTAATTAAGAATAATTATATCTGTATTTCAAAACGGAAATATTTGTACCCATCATAATTTTCTTCATAAAAATCTCTGTCCCACTTAGGATTGATTTTCTTGGAAATAGTCTCGTAAACTTCCGTTTTAACCGACTGTAAAGGTATATTTATTGTGAGTTGAGGGGGTTGCTGGGCAAGGACCAAAGTTTGAGTCAGAATATCAGGTTTACTAATTGGGGCCACTGTCTCTGCTGGTCGTCGGTATGATTGAAAGAAAGGATACCTGTAATATACCATGTTTAAAAACTTAATGAGCATATATTCTCTAATTATAAGTCTCGTGTCCCTAATGGTGTCATTGTCGCTGTCGTTCCTCATTAATTTATAATTTATTATGGATTTCATACGTCCAAAATGTCCCAAATCAAAGGGGATTAAGTAAGTGTATACAGAACAGAATAAGTGATACCGGAGAGACTGGTTAGCTGATGGTCGATGCTTTGGATTCCACCTGAGCATGTCCTCAATAATAAATATTGCCTCTTTACTCGCATTGGGCATGAGTTTGTGAAGTGGTGTTGCTTCGAATTGAGGAAACCTAAAGTTCATTTGTTTTGCTAATGTGTAAGCTTCGGGCCATTCCGTCTATAAAAGAAATGGAAAAATATAACAAAGACAAGCGTCACCACACCAAAACCAATACCGGCGCAAACATTATATAGACTTGACACATTCACAAATTCAAATGTCAGTGGTGCTCGGAGCGGGTAACCCGGGTGCGGGGGGGCGCGAGTATGGCTACGCGAATTGGGACCCAGCCGAGTCCGATCACTAACCTCAACAATAAAATTGCTCACTTAAACTCAAGTGTCGTAGCAAATGCCTACACCACTTGTTAAACCTCTTTTGGTGTAATTTGATATTATCTTGAAGGCCTATAATACATTATGTAGGATCTCCTTATAGTATATTCATGGGTTGGACTCGGTAATTTTAGCAGACCTTTTTTAGCATTTCTCCTTGTACTTATGCTTATGTAAGTTATTATTTTCGCGAAAATGTTTTCTAATGCGTAAATTATCGTTCTACAAGAGGAATAATAAATACAAGTAATGTAGCCCAAACAAACTCACTCCTCCGTTCACATTTATTTCCGGTCAGTCGTCTTGCTCTAATTCCATTCTTCATGAATGTCTATACAGTCTACAGATACTGAATCTCCATTATTTTTTGTGCTAAATATTAAATAAATTACTGTCACTGCACTGCTCAGTGATAGACTAAGTGAGATAAAAGTATAATATTTAAGTCATATACAGCCTGGTAAAGAATGGTAAAAAGCTTAAGAACAGCATCGTTAAAAGGAGAAATTTATTTCCTTGGAGAAAGTGTCGCAGAAAGTAAAACGTATGAGCATCTACAGCGGAGACGTGTGAGTGTGATCCACTACCGGTACCGGTACCAGTTTACACTCCACATTCTCAGGATTATTACTTCAAATTTAAAGGTGGGCTACTGACCTCAATATATGTATGCATAATATGGTACAGATGCATGGTAAGATATAGAATCTGACATTCTTTGACAATATCTATATAATTTTGGTAAATGCGTAAAATACAACTTACGCTGTCCGGAGTGCCGAGAACAGAACAAATTTTAAATATCTCATCGATTTCACTGGTTCCAGGAAATAATGGACGGAATGTGAATAATTCTGCCATGATACAACCCACAGCCCATATGTCAATTGGACTGCTGTAGAATGTTGCTCGTAACAAAACCTCAGGTGCCCGATACCTACAGAGCAGAGTAAAAATCAAATAAGTTTAGGTAATTAAAAAATTTAATAAAATCAATTCATGTTATACCATAATTATAATATCAATATTAGCTATATGTTCACTGATCTGGGGTATGTCAATTAGGCAGTAACTATTTTTATTGTATTGCATAGGTAACGACAAAATTATCATCATTGCTTTTCCCGTATGAGGCTACAGTTCTGAACCTACTTACGATTAGTATTAATAAGAGGGGTTAGTTTTCTTTTTCCTTCCATCGATCCATACTATGTATTAACGTTAGCCTGTGTGCCATATAGTTTACTGAACTTATTACTTGCTATAGTACGTATTTATATACCGCACATAGCGGAACGTGGAATAGCCTTCTCTTCTCTAACCTTCTAGTGTTCTCTCCATCCATTTCGAAAATGTATATCGATTAATTAATGTGATAATTAAATATTTACTCGGCTGTACTCAATGGACATAAGTATAAAGAAATTCGCATTGTTCATGTATGCATGAATTTATCATGATGTATGATACTGATAATGAGAAGAAAAACACTTTATCTGAGAGCTTTTCTAAACATGTATTGAATAAGTTAGCAAGTATAAAACGGTTTAGCGAGTCGATTACTAGCATACATAACCTGACTATACGCAGTCACAGAACACAGCATATAAAATCATACTGGTAATAGGCAGGAATCAGGTTCGAAGAAAGATGTTCTTTTCAATACCGATCACATCAATCCTTTCTCTGATGTCATTATTAATTATTTTAAGTGAAGATCAATTTCATGTAATAATCGGCTTCATTCTGCACCTTGCGATTAGATCATATACTATGTATGTATGTCAATAACATCAGCCTATAGCAATACTGTTGCAGACCGTGTGCGTACAATGTTATATTACATTGGAACTTCTACAAAAAATATCCACAAAATATGCTCCTGCAGTCGCAATGCCCACTTATCTTTTATCAGGCGTGAAGTACAGAAAGGGAAAGAAAAAAACGGAATTTCTTATGATACGGAATAAGGACACGGGCACTCGCTCGACCGGTGGCTTTACTAACTAACTAGGTGCAGACGTCTTTTATTACGTTTTATGTAAAAATGTATAAGTATGTACCCCCCTACAGGTATGTAGGTAGGTAGGTAGGTGCCTTTAAAATAGTACCTACACTATACGCCTGAACTAGAATCGGAGTGAGAAATGGTAATGGGAATGCCCGGAATGCCCCGGTGCAAGTATGCATAATATACATTATAGATATTACTGCAGTCATCGATCGTCATTTTTTGTGTCAAATTTCAAAATAAAACTTGTCAATTCCATTGACATGATGTAGGTTTTTTACACGGGGCGGATAGTAAAAGTAAACTAGGTAGATGTCAAACTAGAATTTAAAATGTACGAGTTATGAGAGTGTAGAGAAGATGATTTGCATGAACCTGAACACTAGTGAACAACGGGCAACAAACCACGTTACATGCTTGTTCAAACTCAAATTTTATTATTATAAAGCTTTTCTGGATTGATCAACATGCTTTTACACAGCCACAATTTACATGGCCAAACAATCTTGCATGAGTACATGCACCCACCACCATATACCATGCCGATGCCATGCGATGGTCACAGCAACAGCAGAAACTACTGGATTACTGGAACCACGTCACACAGTCACGCCAAGCCCATGCCCCATACATATACACTACTAAACTGTACACAATGTCGCTCTGATATTTTCTCTGACATTGACAAATAATGCAGAACGTAAGCCAAGACATATCGTATTAATATGAATATGTAATTTTATGGAAGATATACATATACTTTCATATAAAGAACCCTATATACTTTTTAACTTGACTCTCCATGGGAATTTTTTTTTTTTTGTATTTTGTATTTTATCCCATTAGCTAAATAGCGTTTCCCTTTTCCTCTCCTTTTACCATGCCTAAAGGATAAGAAGGTCTATGCCTTATTGGTCTAACATTCTCTGTCGAATTATGACTATTACTGAAAGACTCTGGAAGAATAGATATAATTTATGTAGTGAGATTTTGTAATACAGGGGGGTAAAAGAAAAAGTATATTTACGATCACATTTACGAGCTACGACGCTGACGCCAGGGCCGAGGTAATTTTTTTTTCTCTCTTACTTTATCATTATGATGAGTGTATGCACTTGTTTACTGTCAACGTTTTATTTTATTATTGCAAACTGAGTCAGTGCAATGTGAAAATAAAGTAAATTAAAGGTCCCTGTCCCTGCATTCCATTCACTTTATATATCACATAGACTTTTATCTACCTCGAAACCCCATTACCATTATATATATATGCATAGAAGGCATTAAAGGCGCAGAAGAAAATAAAATTATCATCTTTATGCAGCACAAGTGACTGCTATTATGGCTTTCTCCTTTCTCCTACAAAACTATAGCGCAGGAAACACATAAGGATGCAATGAAATACTTGACAATCTTCTTCTGGTTTAATTTAATATGCAATATGCAAATACATAGAGAAACAATAAGTAGGCAATTGAAGTGCCTCTCGTGATGCTTAAAAAAGAAAATGGTGCTTGGAAATAAAAATAGAAAGCATATGACAATGGCATTGGTAATGAGTAGGTACCTACCTACATACAGTTACTAAAAGTTGAAGACGTAATATTATTATGAGGTAATGGAAGTGGAAGTGGAAGTGGGTATTATTATAATAACACGATTGTCTACAGCTACAAGGCCAAATGTACAGTGGTGCGAATAATCGTAATTACCATAATTTTGATAGCATAATTATCTATACATTAGAATATTTTACTACTGTATTGTATGGTATGGTGTTGGCACAGCATAAAGTGCTTCAGTTAAAACGCCCATTCATAGGGTTAGGGTACAACACTACTTTTATTATTAGCATGAAACATTTTTATAGTATGTATATGTTTCCAAAATAATTATATGGGAGATGCAAATATTTAGACACATGAAAATTGAAATGGCATTATTATGTACCTACATAGGTTCCCATTCCCCTGAAATAAAATTAATTATATGTCCTTGAGGAATATACCCTTGGAGAATTTGGAAAATTTAATTATTTAAATCATAAATATATATTACCATCTTGTAGAGACGTATTCTGTGTAAGGAGGCATCGATCTGATTTCTCTTGCTAATCCAAAATCAGCAATTTTGATCAGATCCGGACCCATACATAAAAGATTTTCAGGCTTCATATCTCGATGAAAGAATCCATGTTTGTGCATAAATGCTAAACCTTGAAGAACTTGGAACATCATATTTTGAATCATATCTTCTGGAAAGACTTTTTCACTAGAATTCCAAACCCAAATTGAAAATATTAAAATTATAATTAGTAGAATTACATAGTATATGTATAATAAATACTCCAAGCCTATCTTTTCTTATAGGGGCATTACAAGAAATATTATTATTTTTGAAAATCCTACGGTCAACAACGGTTTGAATTTCCCCTGAAACTATGCACACAGAACGCAGAGAGAAAACTGATAATTTTTTAAGTAATATTTAACAAGGTGCTACTGCAACTACTCCAACACATTTCGGCTCAGTCCAGTACATAATTTGGTGTAACATTTGTACCAATAATTTTTGCGAGTCCTATGTGGGCATGTTGAAAAGAATTATTTTCTTCACTATACCTTTTAACTTTTGGAATGAATAGTTTCCAGCAGTCAGTCTCTATATTCTTCCCATACTTTCCTATCTTAATACAATATTCTGGAAGGCGGAAACTAGGAAAAAATATTTCCCTCTTAGACGATCCAAATTAGTTCAGTGCTAGTTGCTAGTACTGATAGTTATTTATTTTATTAGTTTTTTTTGTGTAGGTAGTTTCTTGATAGCCAGTGAAAGAAAGTCGAATTAGCTTGCAGTCGATATGAAATGTATAAATTCAGCTTTGAAGTTTTTTCTTATCGTCAGTGTTATGAAACACATGATGAGACTTAATTCATCATTCATCACAAGCACACTTCCCAAATTCCCAACAACAAATAATAAACATTAAAAAAGTAATATCATCTCGTCCGTCAACATAGCTGCCGTGCTAA
>JAQFZE010003619.1:0-12325 GCA_034695245.1 Dicyrtomina saundersi
TTCCAGTTCCAGTTCCAGTTCCAGTTCCAGCTCGGAGCACAAGTACAATTACAATTATTCCTACTACGACTACTACTACTACTATTAGTAGAGAGTCGCCGCAAGCCTCGCCAAAAAAAGAGCGACTTCAACTTCCCAATGAAAAAGTAAATAACAACGACGTGTGTGCGGAGACATGGAAGGATTGAAGCTTGGACAGGTTAGGTTAGTATGTCAAGCCTACATTATTATAAGTATGGAGCTAGGAACATATGTATGTGAGAGTCCAGACCAAAAGTGACTCCCTCTCCATTTCCATAATTATTTGTCTACTCTCTCAAAACTACACTTTATCCACCACATTTTTCTGTAGACTCGAGACTAATCGTAATCAGTATAGGACAAAAAAAAATGTAGTGGAAATAATGAAACCACTTTTTGACCAACGTTTCATTTCAAATTCAAATACTTCTCACACGAACCAACTTACTACCGTACCACCACCACCACCACGACCATCATCATCAAAAAATAAAATACAACATGGACGGACGTGGAACATGACAATGGTATTTAGCGGCACGTACCTGGAATCTCCGAATTTGAAATCATGTACAGTCATGAGACACACTGGGAAAATCCCCTAAATACTAAATGCCACACTTAACATATACTTAGAGCTCACGGAGAGAGGAAAAGCTCTGGGGCTCTGGTTCTGGTTGTGTGTTGTGTGAGAGAGAGTGAAATAGAGTTGGAATTGAAATCGAATGGAAAGGGAAGCATAATCAGAAATAGCCAACCATGAAAACGGAGGGAACAAACTATTAATAACAAAAGGGGCATAAAAAAAACCACCTCCACTGGTTTCGTTCTTTCTTTTTTCTCTCTTTTATTTCATTTTATTTTTTGCCTTCGTCTTCTTCTTCTCGAACTTCTTCCTCTCTCTCCCCTCTTGACTCCACAACTCTGACTCCATGTGTAAAAGCTTAAACCATGCCATCCCATAAGAATTACATTTTGCACTACGTAATTGCTACTAAAGTTGGGCGCTTTCCACTATTTTGCCGGCTCAGAAGAAGAGTTGTATTTAAGTAGCGGGAGGGAGGAGAGAGAGAAATGGTGAAAAAGAGCATTAAATAATACCATTTCCCTCACTTACGCGGCCACAGAAGAAGAAACAATAAGGAATGACAATAATTATATCCTTATACCATTATATGCACCACTGGTGGCGAAAAAAAAAAATATCGGGCGCTCAGTCGTCTACACAGTGGAGACGGAGTGGAGAATAGAGAGGAGCTACCACTGTAAACTAGATATGAGTATCCATCTGTTTTTTTCTCTCTGCGTCATATCATAATAGGAATACCTATATGGACTGTAACTGTATCGTGGAGTAGTGAGTAGTCGGAGCAGGAGCGGACTAATAGTCAAAAAGTCGACGGAAAAGAAGAAGCTACAAAACAGAGAGAGAGAGAGTTGAGTGAGTGTGAGTGTAGTAGTGCGGCATGTATCGTCTCTGTTGTCGCAGTATGTAACTACAGGAGTACACGAACCACTAAGACAGCTGCACTTACTCCACACACACACACACACACAGTCCCACTAACTTATGTTTCTCAACATATGTTGCATTATATTTTAGTCGTGGACTTTTCAAGTCTCTAGCTCAGAAACTCAGAACGAGCTCCCACTTTCTAGCTTCTCGACGATTGCGATTACAAAAACCAAAGCTCTCATATTATTACTATTATTATTATTATGTAGCCAAGCCAGGGCTTACGGACTACAGAGACTCCACGCTCCGGACTAGTCCACGTCTCGAGTCGGGAGTCTACAGCATTGGCATTGTGTAGGAGAGAGTACGGGAGGCAGACAGTAGACAGGACAGGGTGAGGCGAGGCATAAGTAAACAAAGACAGGAAATTTCAGAGTTTTCCCCCCGATTACGCACTCGCTCCTTTCCTTTGAACCCGCCACCACGACTCCACTACACTATGGTTATTGCAGTATAGAGAATTAGAGGAGTCCTCGCCCTATCCAACTCACACTTGCTAACTCACTCCTTCGTAGGTACATACGGCCTTTGCTTTGGACTACTGGAGTTGGCGCTGGAGCTGGAACTGGAACTCACATTAGCTTTCTTCCTCTGTCCTCGTCCTCAAGGACCCTCGCCTCTTGGAAGTAAGCTACCCACTCACTCTACGTAGGTCCCTACACATAATATTGTAGTGCTCAAAATCTGAGGATACTCCACAATGCCCACCTCAGTCAGCATTCTCTCAAGGAAAGGAGCGCGATGCCTATCTACAATCTACGGACGACGCCAACCAGTATATACACTGATATACCTTTTTATATCAGTATTTATGCTGATACTGATAAAGCTAACTTGACTCCCCGAGCCACAACCCAGAGAGAGAGAGAGAAGCTACTTACACTCGAAGTCGTCCTTCGAATTCCCTGTCTCGCCGAGTTGAATGTGTATGGAAATACGAAATACAAAATGGTTATTCCACATTTCACTCTCTTTCTCCTCTGGTACTGGTCAACGTAAGTAGGTACCTACGTACAGTTCCCGACAGAGACGGAGAGAGAGAGAAGGAAACGATATCCACCGCGATACCACTACCGCCACAACTTAGCAATACGAACCAGGAACAGTAATAACAGAAAGACAGCTTAGAACAGCTCAAATATATTATGATACGAGGTTGGAGGACGGAGGAGGGCGGGAGCTCTCCGGCAGGAGCAGCTTGCTTCCTTTTCTTTACTTTACTTATTTACTTATACTCCCTAATACTCTAATTCTACGGCTTCAAATTATGTTATTATCGTTTTAACTTTCTCTCAGTTCAAAACAAGATCAAAATAGGTACACATCAAATTAGTATCATCATGAGAAGGGGCAATGTCTGCATTATTCTGCGTCTCCGTCTCCGGCTCCGGACGACGACGACATACACCCACCCCCCTCATTGTCTCAACAACAGGAACACTAAACGACTAGTAACGACAACGACCCAGCACCACATACGAGGAGAAGTGCGCTACAGACATGTAGGCGCTTCATTATTTTTAGTGGGTATCATTATAATCAGAATGGGACGAGAGGAGCATCTCTCCGTCGAGCTACATCCATATACATATATGAGGAACATACTACACACACCACACAGTAAAAAGACGGCTCACACTCACTAGTCAGTTAGTGTCTTCCCTCCTACGTACTACATGAGGTCGGGGCTCGCATATGAGCTGCACATACAGAAATGCAATAAAATTCTATGACTATGACTATGGCTACTGATATAGCTTTGAGGCTTACAAATACAATAATTATTATTGCTACAAATTAGACTAGAATGCCTTCCACTCCAGCTTGAGCAACGTCAACAACGGAGAGGAACGAAGAGCGAGCGAGCGAGCGAGCGAGGAGTGACGGCGACGGAGGAACGTCAAGTGCATGAGACATGGAGAGTAATGATATAGTATTATAAAACGAGAACGAGAACGAGAACGAAAACGAAAACGAAAACGACCAACAGTATTTTTTCTATTGCTATATTGATGATAATAATAATATTATTAGCAAATGTAAATATATTTAGCAGACAAAAAAAGTAGGAGAAGGCACAAAAAAACAAAGAAAAAGCTTTTCCCCATTAAGTGCATGGGAAACATGACAATAATAATGCATAAATATGTAGAATCAAATTCTATAATAATATCCTATATCACCCAGGATATTATACATATAACTACATATATACTGCATGTAGACTGTACTGCACTTTCCGATCTATTTAAAAGGTAGCTATGAGCTCAAACTGGTATAATTTACGAATATTACATAGCGCGTTACACATAAAATTAACCTTAGAGACGTGTTTTTTTTACGGTAAAAGGTCCCCCCATAATATTATTTATGCTTATGATTATGAGACTCATATCATACATACTCCTTTATACTAATGCTCCTGACTCAGGCAGTTTGAGCACTACGCTGCTCAAAACATTCATGATTTCTCAAAATTATCCACACTCACAATAATTCATGAGTATGTACCTAGTAGTAGTAAGTAGTACCTACTTGGATGGAGGTGGAAAGTGAAAATCCAAGTCTATAACATTACTTACACCTTATGGATAGTAGTTACACAATATTACACAAATTGGCTCGAAATTCAATCATGTCATAAAACTATAATATACACTTAAATACATAATATTATTCACTATTCATCATCATGAATACGCGTAAGGTACTTATTCAGCTTGCAATCACCAACCAATATGTTTTGTGTAGAGTACAAATATATATATATAAATAATACATAATAGTATTCATTATTATAATTATTATTAGGCACTAACAGCACTGCACATTTGTCAAGATAACGAAATAAAAGGAAGAAGAAATCCATAAAATATTTCCAGTGTTTTTTTTCTGACGAATTCGGAGTAATTATAATTATATGGGCTATGGGGACAATCGAATCAGTTGGAGTTGTTAGAACGGCGTAGCTGTCGCTACGTTACGTCATTATTAAATTTACACTACAATAATTATTTCCTTGGAATTGGATTTGGAGCTGAAATGAGAAGGTATAGAAGAGAGGGGAAGCAGAGACACAAATTCAAATACATACAGACACAGACACACAAAAACACGAGACGAGACATGAAGCTAACGATAAGACGACGGCCATAATTATATACAGTCGTACTTATGAACTTGTTTCAACTGTCCCTATAAACATTATCCCTGTACAGAGTGGGTATAGTTAGAGGCGTAAATATATTATGTGCCTCATGAGTAGTAGAGTACCTACGTAGTTCAATAGTACCTCCTATAATACAAAACTTCAGGGATGGCTTCCAAATTATAAAATGGGCAGAAAGACAAAGACAAGGAGGAAGAAGGAAAACAAAAGCTTGAAATAATACATTTGTAATAACCAATATAGAAATAACGTATAGTATATAAGTTCAAGAAGGAGATTCAATATATATATAATTAAATCAGAGTCATTTCAAATATAAAATAAGATTAAATATATAAGTACACTACAAAACTTATTTGATAATCTCAACCTGGTATGGTATACGTAAGCAAGGAAAGAAGCCAAAAATGCTTGACGAAAAAGGCAAAATGAATTTTATAATAATTATTATCACAACGGAAAAATGCATAATAAAAACTATAGAACACTATAACAAGAACCACCTCAGATCTGCTCACAACTTTTTGCATATAGTTAAATAGCACAAACAGCTTTTCTATTAATTGGTATATAAACAAAAATATAATAAGACGGTGTTTTTTTTTTGTTACGCTTTGGCAATGGCTATGGCTTGGGCATTGGTATTTTAGCAAAGTTTTGTTCTCTTACTATACAGCACAATTATCAAATTACAAAATTACATTATTATTATTATTATAGCGCATTTTCCCCATATTGTAGGATAGGGAATGTTATTATGTAGATAAGAAGATGGCACAGTCAAATAGAACAGAGAATCAAGTGTTAAGAAGAAAATAAATGAAGGCTTTAAAAATTAAGATTTTTCTATCGATCACACACAAAAAAAAATAAAGATGCCAGACAACAGTAATCAAAATAATTGATATGAGCACTTTAAATATATTATGAAATATGGATAGACAGCATTTTGCGTATTGCTTTATAGCCTTAGCGCGGCGCACTCTTAACAATATTATAGTTTAAGATTAAAATACATAAAAATAAAAAAAGTACACAAAAAGAACATAATATTATCATTAGTATTATTATTACGGCTATTTGTTGTGTGATAGTATATAGTAAAGGTTATAATGCGCATAGAGGAATCTCATACGGAAAATAGATTATTGCCAACATTCCAAGCAGATCTGAAGCGGAGTATAGCAAATTGAGTAGTCAGGATTTTTGTTTTTCAAACTAATTAATGATGTGAGTGACGAATTTGAGCTGGGAATTTGTCTGTCTCTGTCTTTCTATATAGTACAAGTTTAAGAGTCATCAGCAGAGTCAATATATTTCTCTCTATATACATAGCATTGTAGCTCCAATATTAGACTATATGGACAACTTCCAGATATATGCACTGTGTAAAACTTAATTAGTAAAAAGTAATGAAGCCCCACAGAACAAGAACAACAACAAGGACGATATGTTATCAAATTACTATTATTATTATTATTATTATTACTATATCCCACTATTTTTAAAAAAATATTCGGGCCCCGGGCTCATAAAAATTAAGTTAAATCAAACCATAATAGCGCAAAATAAAAAATCAAAAATATAAATTATATTTTTGATAATGATGATAATGATGATGATGATGATGATAGCAAGAAAAGCTGGGTATGCGCAAGTTATTTTCATATAGCACTGGATTTCTGGGTAACGAGTATAGGGCAAAGGTAAAGGGTAACGGTGACGGTCATAAAGAAGAAAGGCTGAGAAGGTTATGAAAAACAATCAAATTAATAAATAAATGGCAACTCATGATTATCATATTAATTAATTATTGTAAAATATTTTAGTATAGTGATACTACTACGCTCACAATTATTACGAGAGCACGAGCACGAGCACGATTACTACAGAAAAAACTAATATATAGAGAATAATAATATATTATATAGCAAAAATTTTGTATTCATAAGCAAAAGGATTTGATAAGACATACATGTTTTTTTTTCAATCCGGTTTTTGATATCGGCACAAAAGCAGGCTGGCGTACATGGCAATTACTCCTGATTTGGAATTTGAACTCTGATTCAGGTTATTTAAATTTTTCCGAGTCAAAATCCATGTCTTTTTTACTTTTTTTTTCTCTTATTAATATTAAATGTATACATATTTTATAAATTATATTTTACTTTGAATTTTACTATGTAAAATGTGAGAATGTCAAGGTAAACTTGTCAAAGGCAGTAACGATCAACCCCTTTTTTGTACAAATAATTTACTAACTTAATTCAAATCCTTCAAGTTTCCTCACACAAAGCCTCTCTCTGAGAATATGGAAAATGAAGAAAACCAAATTTGACAATGATATTGAAAACTTAAAAATATCATAACCAAAATAATTTATGTACATGGATCTATACTCTATACAGTGATGAAGGGGAAAAAAAGCAAAACTAAAAGAATAGAACTGCATAAAGAAAATTCAATTAAAAGAAAATTAAAAGCTATATAAAACAATTTGACAATTTAGAACAAGAGAGTGTGAGTATAGCTTTCTTTTGTTTTTTAACTCGAGATCCGACATCGATATCGATATCGAAATCCCTATTGTTATTGTTACTCTAATATTAAGAAAGGCGTGAGCGTTTTTTATTTTTGTATGTGAACAAAATGTGTTAATGTATAAAAAAAAGTGTTTGGGTTACAACCGCACAACTACTGCTATAGGACTAAGGTATATTATTATGTAGCAGTAATTTAGTTTTTGTGTGTCATTCTTCGTAGAAAATATAGAGAGATATAGAGAAAAGAGAGATTAAAAAAAAAGTAAAAAAAAAAATTATCAAGTACCGCACAATCTATTTGCGTGTAGGTAGGTCAAGGTGTAATTTAAATACGGTGCTCTTCCACAGGCCACAACCAATGCCAATAATGCACTGCAAAACTGTAAACTGCACAGTTATTAGGAGAATTCAACAAGAAGGCAGCGGCAGCAGAGGAAACTTCTTCATGAAGTTGTTGCTTATACATATAGTTTTGTTTTTTTAAATATATATACACAATACAATATATTATTTCCTACTACAATAAATTATAAGATATATAGATGTTGTATTAATAAGTCAAGTATATAATATGATAGCATCTAAAATTTTCAAAAAACAAAAACATCTAATCCACTACATAACATTATTACTATATAGACTATTGAGTATATCAATTACCACCACCTAATTATATATCCATACACCAAAATCAAACAAACAGAAAAAAAAAATACAAGTCCAAGTCCAAGAGAGAGAAAATGTACAACACAATCGGAGCAATACAAAACATAAGTATTAATTGAACAAACATTGTGGAAAAGTTAAAACTCAAACAACAACAACTACTTACAGGTATACGTAATCCTTACATACAGAGGCGAGATTTTAAATGAAACGAAAAAAAAAACAAAAAACAAACCGCACAAAATCATTACGTCATTACGTAAAATAATGTGTCAAACTACTCCTTTAATACAAAGGTATATACTTTCCATCATCTTATACACATACCCAGACCATAAATTACAGAGACATTATAATAGTGACTAATATAATAATCATAATAAAAACTAGTATTAAATCCATAAAAAAAATAATAAATTTACTAACTTGTGATATCTAAATTCAAAATTTGAAAGCAAGAAACGGATAGGGAGAAAAATCTGAAATACCAAAAAAAACAAAACAACAAAATCCTTTTTTTTTCATTTAATATATACACAAAAATAAAAACAAGAGAAAATAAAAATCAAAACTAGTTTGACTAGTATTATCTATTTTTCCTTGAAATTTATCAAGGATAATAATAAAGATGCTACAACGAACTATAGACAAAAAAAAAATACAACACCTTACAATGCAATTTGTTAGTCAAGCCAAGAAACATGATAATAATACGTAATATTCAAATTCAGACATATATTTAACTTTTCTCACGAAAATCAAAAAAAAACATACAAAAATCCACCTCTACATGAACACAACAAATACTTGGTACTTCTGCTGATATTCAAAATTTTAAATTTTAAAGTTACAAAATTAATTCATACAAAATAAAAATGAAATGAAGGGTGATAAATGACAGGGACTACGAACGAAACAAGACGTGCAAGAGAACAAACAAAGAAAACGAAGAAAAAGAAGAAGAAGACGGCTGGCTATACGGTGTCCTACAGCTTATAAATTGGAATAAATGGAAAGATAAGTTGAGAGTGTAATTTTTGCGTTTGCACACTGGGCACTTCTAATTTGGCATCTAATAATGCTTATTATATAGTATATATATAATGTACACATAATTAGCTCTACATATATAATGTTAGAATATATATACCAACCAAACCAACACAAATACAAAGGCGTAGAGATGATGATCACGTTGTCATCCTAGAGTCTAGAGCAAAAAGGGGAAAGTTGTAAAGACTAAAAGGTTATAGATATATATAGTAGTCTAATATATACTGTGTAAATGTGAGATTGGCTGTAAATAAAGAAAAATAAAAATAAAAAAGAAGAAGAAGAAGAAACTACGTCAAGTGACAAATACATATACATGGAAATGGACTCAAAGAAGTTGTATGAGTAAATAAATATGTAAAATCTATAATATAAAAGAGAGACTGATGGAAGAGGACGAACGAACGAACGAACGAGCGAGCGAACGAAGCAACCAGTCAACCCATCACAGCAGTACGTTTTTTTTTTAAACGAACGAACAAGAGAGGGAAATCCAGTAGCATCAGTAAGTAGCAGGAGCAGCACAGCATCAGCATCAGCGGCAGCAAAAATTCTTAAAATCGCTTTAAAATGTTACTGCTAAAAAAAAACTTGTACATGTTGTGTGTGTGAGTATAGTAGGCGTTTATTTATTTTTTTCAGCGGAAAGGTCATCGGCAACGGCAACTGCAAAATACGAGGCTGCTAAAAAATATTTAAGTCAGGCAGCGATGCGGTATGGCACGGCGGCGGCAGGGCTCATTGTCAGAAATGCTCAAGTTTTTTTTCTATCTCCATTACATAGTTTGGTGTTGCAATATTTTACTTTGTTTATGTAATTTATACTAAATGATTGCTTTGGCTTAAATTTTGGCTTTGGCTTATTTGTATATACCTACATATACTTATAATGTTTTCAGCAGTGGCGGCACGATGGCGGCAGCTAAAAAAGATCCAGCAAAACGAAAATAAAAAATAACCACAACCCAAGAAATAAAAACAAACAAAAAACTGAAAAAAAAATACAATGAAAATACAAAAAAAAACAGCTACTCATTGTTCCACAAGCAGTTTTGACTCAACTTGGATAATTCTACAGCTTTGTTCCATTTTTGAAATAAAAATAAAATCACATCTTTGCGTCTAATAAAATACTCTAAAATAAATGTGTCATTAGTATACAATAGTAGTAGATAGTGACTCTTTCCTATATTAATTTGCAAAAAACTTCTAATACCTATATTTATTATTATTGTTATTACTACTATTAAAGGTTAGTCATGAGTCGAGTCCATTGTGTGGGGGGGAGGGAAAGAAACAAATCTGCACCTGTACATTTAGTTTAATTTATTCAACAGATTAGCAAACTGTGTATAGAAGTACATAGAAAATATCAACACATTTGAAGCACGACAGAGTCAACAGAGTGCGCGAGGCTTGGCTTGGCTTTTTTGTTTAACGACGCTCAATAATAATTATTATATGCAGTAATTCCTTCCCAAATGCTAATTTATAAATAACACAACAACAACAATGGCAATTGGCAATATTGCTTATCGTTAGTGGCAAGAAAAAAAAAGCTTCCAATGAATGGCATTACTCACACGCTTCAGTAGGATTATAAGGCCGACTGTGTAATAATATATTATAAGCATTTTTTTCTGTAAAAGAAACCCAGTCTTCATTTATTACTACGGGGGAGAGTTAAGAAGTATAGACTCCGTGTAGGTAGGTACATACTTATATCCCTATATAGGTAATTAATATACGAGTCATAATGTCAGAGGGAAAAAAAACTTCGTCATTCTTATTCTTAATTAATGAAACAAAAAGCTCTATGTGTACTGTGTGGATGAGCGTCAAGGAATAATATAATACTATATGGGCATATGGGGAATCCTAATGTATGACCGCATCGCGGGTGGACATTTCTCTTGGTAGTTGGTCCAAAAATACCAATAATATTAGAAAATACAATGTACGTGTCTGCACATACAAGGCTACGTCCCTCTCACGTCTCACACTATACTATAGTCCTCGTCTTCTTCACTGATAAAAGCAAACAATAGAATCGCAATCCTTAATCCCTACAGATATCCATTTAATTTTTTTCCCTCTCGTCTACCCTCTGTGAGCATCTACTCATCATTCTTACAAATGCCACTAATACTCATACGGACGAGAATTAAGCTCAGCCTTTTAGCTACACAGATACACAGAGACTGACCGTGAAATTTATACTAAACAGAGAAAACAAGGATCTCTTGGTATGACTCTCTGATTATATTTTTATGAGCGAAGCACTATACTATTGGGCTATTTGAGTCGCATTTAATAGAGAAGCGTTTATTACGACCACGACACGACACTTGCTTATCTATATCTGGAGAGCTAAAACTCTGTACGGCACGGGCTACGTATCCCGGATGAGCACATAGGGCAGGGTTAGATTTAGGGGAGAGAGAGAGAGCCATGCCATTCCAATTACCAGCTTCTGGGTTCGTCGAATAATTTGAACCTTACTATCACTCACTACTGTCTAGAGGCCTACTCTACAGCAGAGTAATTCTGTGGTCAACTCCTTTGACTGACCACAATGGAAGTGGAGTAGAGGAAAAACTGGAGTCAACTCAAGTAAACTATATGAGCGGACAACAAGTTGAGGGGGAGTATAGCTGGTGCTGGTAGAGTATGGGGCATAGCCATAGTTATCCCTTCATGGTTATATTATTCTGGTTCTGGTCAGGGTTTTTAGATTCATTTTAGGAGGAGTATGAGGAGTGAGGAGTGAGGGGTGCGGGTAGAAATAGGAATCGAAATCTAGTCTGTTGAATGTAGTAGGTAGCTATGTGGGAATGTGGAGATATAATGAGGAAGGAAGCAGTAGGAGGCTGGACATGGACCATAAGAGCATGAGAGATTCAATTAGAGGAGAAAAATACTTGGGAGCTCGCGTGCTAAACACTTTCATGTGAAGAGCCAGAGAAAGAAAGACGTAAAAATTTCTAATTCCTCATTCGCCTCCTTTTATTCGCTCGTAAAACACAACTCGGCACTCTGGGGACTTCATTCTTTCCCTTTTACTCCAAAAAGGCTTCTATCTACCACCAGCACGGCTGTCCTGTCCGGGTCTGTACTATACTATACATACTTGAACTACATACAACAGCAACAGCCCTATATACAGCGTCTCTGCCCTCTCACACCAAACTCTCACTGCATCTCCTTACACACACAGACAGACAGACTACGAGCCTCTTATTCACTAATTCTCTCCATGACTTCTACATCTCCAGCTCTTCTTCTTCTTTTTCCTTCTCCTCTCCGGCCTCGTCCAACTAAAATACACTCTGACTCTATAACTCTCGCCCTCGTCTC
>JAQFZE010003620.1:0-12325 GCA_034695245.1 Dicyrtomina saundersi
AATTATTACAATCAGGGCAGGGCATTGGATTTAATTTTGTTAAGTGATTCTTGCAAAGATTTTGTCGAGTTTAGAATTTAGTTATAGAAGTTTGAAGGAATTCGAGTTCGAGAGAATAACACTTGCGTTCCGACTTTAATTGCAAATGATTTGTTTGATTTAGGTACTAGCGATGCATTTTGCATCAAGGCGATTACAGAGTAGTAACACTGAACTGGGTCTGCTTTCTCGGCACATTATTATCTTGATCCAAGGGGTCGTTGGATCCATTCATATCGATTCAGTCAGTAGTAAGTAGTAGATATCTGTTATAGTTCCATCCCATGCTCTTAAAATGTAGATATTTTATACCTTACTTCACGTTTTCTAGATCAATTTAATTTAGCTTTCCATGACAAATGAATACATTACAAAACTATTCTAAAAGAGACAGACTGCATTGCTTTTCATGGCTTTATTCAATCGTTCCCCTTTCATTAAATTGGTACATCAGTCTTTTTCCGTCATTAGTTATGATCATTTTGCTTCATTTGACTTTTTTTGCTGGTAAAAACGAGATATTATGTAAAAATTCTGTTCCTATTATAACTTTAACTTCATCATATTATGTAGAGAATTATATTCTTCCAATAATGTTTTAATCGAGTTTTTGTTTTCATGTGTGTGTAGTTTTTGTCTCTATAGTTAGACGAATCATTTTCAAACGTAAATAATTATTATTAACTATGGATTTTTCGATGATTACGTAAGAATATTCGAATTTTAGATCGTATTTTGTGTTTGAGTTTGATGTGTGTGAATTGATATTAAATCAGAGCATCCCTATACACATAAATTAAATGTACTGTTCTAGAAATGGAAATATTGATATTTTTGATATATTGGACCGAAACCTCAAATGTGCTCGACAGAGGAAAAAAGCTTACTTCATAGTTCAATATTAAGTTGCTCAAAGGATATTTTTTCATTATATTATTTTAATATATAATTTGTGGGATTCCTTATATGTGCTACTGTTAATTCCGGATTATAGCTACTATATAGAATAGCCGTCATGCACAGACATCGACATCATGAGTCTGGCTGGAAATCCCTAACAGGGTCACAGCAGATTATGTTGTTTAATAAAAATAATCTGCCAGAGATTTTTTACACCTGGACAAAGGTGGTTACATTGAATTGATTGAATCAACAGTTTTTGTAAAGGTCAGACACATTTGAGGAATACTATACGTCCATCTTAAGTAAGTGTATAATTACCTAAGTCGTATTATATATATCATAATTACATATTTGTTTATGTATGTACATATATTATACATTCAACATATTTTTTTAAGCATGTGGTTGCGTTTTTCGTGATAATAATAATTGTAAATAGGTTATATAATATTTAAACTGGATTCTTAATATTCGATTTTTTTTAGACAACTTATCAGTAATAATTATAGTACGTACTATTTTTGCTTCATTAACATAATAATATTACTTATTACTGTAATTACATTTTAAGATTACACAGTGGGTAACATTATGTACTTTGGTGAGGATATGATAATTTACAGTAGATTTGACCAGCACATGTCAACACAAGTAAGTTCAAGTTCAGGCGTCTAGAATTATGTATTTAGTTAATTAATATATATATATTTATATAAAATAGGTATTAACAATTATTATAGGTAACATCAATATCCATATATTAATTTATCCATTAGTCAACTCTACAACTTTTAATTTGCATTCTCTTGAAAATTCTCAAATTATGTCTATAGGTTTTCAAAGCAATATCTGGAATCGTATTTTACTTGGTTGTCTACAGAAATTACATTGCAAAAGTTGGGATTTAGAAGATGGGTCCCACTAAGTAACGGCACATTAGTGTACATACCGGCCCTTAGGATATCTTTTGTATGTGCTTGAAATTTTCAAAAGACTGCAAATCTTGAAGTTCTAGACTTTAACCAGCGATAGTAATTATGCATAATTAATTATCTATTCTCTTATACATGTTTGGAAACGAATGGAAATATATAGTAAACCTGCACTGGTATTAACTTCTTATCCCCAGTGGGTATACATGTATTTCTATTTATTTATTTTTGTGTATATATGTATTGAAATTGTTTTGACTTGGATATCCACGCCCAGAGTTATGTATGTAAATACCTGTTTCTGCGTAATACATAGTAAGGTAGTAAATTGATAATTTTTATTAAATAAATATAGCTGTCCCTCTTCATCAATCTCCATCCTCATCCCAATGGCATCTTGTAAATTTCGGTTCGGATTCTCTTCTATGATTTGTATAACTCTGTATTCGTTTCTTCCACACTTCTAGATTTTCTCTTCGGTGGATTTCGTACTCAGTTGTCGCTTCTTCCGGATCGTAGTCCGGACCCTATAGAACATTATTCAAGAAAAGTAATTTCAGTCTCATTCCTCAGTGTCAACTTCACTTGTCAGGATATTTAGTGAGATGGAAAACATTTCTATTTTAAAACTACACACTACATAAATTACACTAAAGCACCGCCGCCCTGTGTATATGTTTCAGTTAGAGAATCCTACAATTTACGACAGTACAACTGTTTAGCGTATAATTGAGTTAAATGTAAATATATAAATAAGTTACTTCTTCGATTTTCTCGTCCAGCATCCTAAAGAAGTCAAGCTGACTCGAACTGGCTTCTCTGTAAAGATACCCATTTAAAAAATATATATATATTATCATTAAAATTGTTAACGATAACGAATTCTATTCAGATTTGAAAGTGTTTAGTTTTTTTTATGTGTGTTAAGAAAGTAAACATGTTGATCCAATTTTGATACTAACGTCTATAATTTGGATGAAGTTCTTTATAATTTGTGTATTAGTGCATAATATTCAGGAAATAATTCTCGGAATGAATAGAGTTGTAAACATGTTTTATAGGATTTTAATGAAGGAAGGTGATACGTAAAATAGAATATGTATATGCAGATAAAGTATATAAAATAAAAAATTTATTTTATAATTTTACCCTTATGCTATGTAAATGGAAACATTTTTTAAACATTTATATATGACGACTTTCCTTGATTGCCTTAATCTTTTTTTCCATCTCATGAACCTACATGTACGGATATCTACAGTTGGTCTTGATGTAAACGTATAGACATTACACAAAAAGTTTGTACTTTAGTGCTCAAGTTACTGGCTACATTGTCTACGTAACTATATATATTCATAATGCCCAAGACGCCGAAGCCGAATGGGACCGGAGTAGTAGCAGTATAATTCCGTGAACAAGCTACCTACGTATTTCCTAACCTCATAAGTACCGCTGAGTAAACAACTTTTCTAGCCTGGCCTTCTAACCATACTGCTCAAATAATTTTAATAAGGAGTGCAAAAATACTTAATCTTCGAGCTTAATCTTTTGTACCGATACTTAGGAGCCGCGGAGTAGCGGTAACACCTGTCTCGATATCCAAGCCTCTCTCTGAGCACCATGACGCGATAACAAACGAACTAACGAGTCACCAAGTCTATGACTTTTTTTTTTATTTGTATATTTTTCTAGCTGTATGTATGTACATATATAATGACTGTTACCTAGCTATAATCCTCGTAGGTACCTCCTTTCCTACTTTTTGAGTTTGTCCTAGCTTTAGCTTTACTACATAGTTAGCTTTATTCCGTGAACGACATAATCTTTGTTAGAAGCTATTTTTACACTTCCATGACATGACTTCCCCCACTCCCAACTGTATATTGCATATTCTTGTGTGATATTTATATTACTATTTATACTGCTATATTGTATAATTATACTTTCCGAAGGTTTCCTACTCATGTATTTACGTATCATGAGTATTACTCATCGAACAGAAGGAATAGAACTCTTGACTGAAAATAATGAAATATGTTACTGCGCTACATGTTCCAAGACTCCTTTCTTCCCTTCCACATCTGCTTATGATATTTAAAGGCTGTGCAATAATGTATTTTTTTTTCCAGTTTTTCAGTGATCAACCATATCTTTTTAGCAAAGAGCTGGTTATTTTCAAAATAAAGACTGTTTATTATAGCTTGTCCTAGAATGTGATGTGCATTCTCATGTGAGGAAGCACATATTTCACACTATGTTGACAATGAGGCCCCTCGTTCCTGTGTATACCTACTCGTATTTGCAGGCATTTTGAATTTAAATTCATTTTAAACTTAATTCTGGTGTCATTCTTAGTTAATTGTAAAAATAAAAATAAACTATGACTATCCGTATGCAGTCTTTCAGTTTCTAGTAATTTAAATATAAGTACGTGACGTAATTTGTGAATTCAAAATATATATTTTTATAAACTATGTACCTAGTACGAATAGTATCTGTAAGCCTTCATGTTTGGAAATCGTCAAAATTATTGAAGCTTATTTTTTTTATCTTGCCCAAGTTATAATTATTCAATAATAATCTGATATTAAAACTTATTACACGTTTATCATCTCATCTCATGTAATAAATTATTACAAAATAAATCCTTATCTCGACGAAGCATTATTACAAAAACTTATTTCGAAAATCAAAGTCAAAGCCCAACCCATGGCTCATGATTAGTTGATATGTGTATAAGGTAAACACCTACCTACCTACTTATGTTTTAATTTTTCATAGGTTCATAAAATTCTTAAGCTAATCCTTATACAGTATTCTCACATGCTATAGGGGGTAGGACTATAGTGAGTGATGATAGAGAGGAAGAGATTAAACAGATTGATTTGTACGGATCAGATAAAAAAAATTATTATTTTTAAGAAGAGAGAGGGGGAGAAAAGAAAACATGACTTACGATTGCGCTAACAATGGAACACAGAAAGGTGACTCAGTGGAGCTAGACTCTACTTGTTTATTGGCTGGATTTCTTATGGCTGATGAACCAAGGAAATGGAGTCCTTGTAGAAAATCTTGATTACCACTATTTCCGGAATCATAGTGATTGCCCTGTTCAATCATGACTAGGTCATTCTTGGGGGTAACGCTCGCCTCATCTTTTTTGGACCGTCGACGTCGACACCTTCGAAAAAATGGGCGGAGATGACTATTGTTGCATCCCATCACCTGCTCCACCAATCACATGTTATCATTACTACAAAATCATATTACAACTTTTTCCTCGCCTCTCATATTCATATTCGTATTCATACCCATCATAATAATCCATATACTTTAGTTCGTATTGAGGTGGGGTAGGGGTGGGGGTAGTAATGTATCTACCTACAGAGATGTCCAATATTATGTGCCGCACATTACAGACACATAATAAAAATGTTATGCACAATATGTAGCACGTTTTGAAGGTAAGGCCAACTCAACTCTACTGAACATAATAGGGCATGGGTGAGCTCCTGGCTCCTGCTCCTGGCCTCATGGGATAAGTCAGATCAGAGAGCTGGACGCAGTTCTTTCTTTGCCTTTGGCTTATTATAAAGGAAAAAGGCTCCTACGTCAACCTCCAAGTCCTACCAATATCCATATCCATAATAATAACATACACCCTATATACTCGACACAATTCTCCTGGCGCTGGCCAGTGTTAGTTGTCCCATAACACTTGAGCATTCACATAAATTTTGAGTACATTTTACATTTTTCTGAAGAAAAGTGAGAAGACGAAGACGACGAGGAAGACGAAGAGTGAACAGATGTGAGTCGTAGAGACATATGTACACGCACAAGTCGTCACTGCTGCTGCTACTGCTGCTGATCTCGAGTCTCTAGTGGTATGGTATGGTGTGGCTTATGCATGGCAGCTGTGTGTTTTTGGGTGCCCGGTGAAAGTACTCTGAGGACTAAGTGTTCAACTTTAGTGATGTAACTTCCCGTTTACCACATTACGTCTTTCTATTAAGTTCCTAGACATGATAAATCGATTACAAGTGCACTGCAATCTTCAGATAATATGCTTTCTACACACTCACATTATTGTGTGAGAGCCTCTTCCTCTCTGTAATATTATTATCATACAAATGGATATACCTACTCCAATATTCCCAACAACTTATGTCCCACTCCCATATAGACTCATGCTCCTAATAAACTAATTAGACAGCTCTCTCTCGACATAATGCATAATGTAAACGTCTCCGTCCGCCTCCCGTCTCCTCACCATCATCGCATCACTTCCATGACTCAACTCCACACTATGTGTCTGTACTCTGTAGAAAGTTATTTCCTCCCGCTTTAATTAGCTACAATTAAGGAGAAATGGGGAAATGGAAGAAAACATGGTGCAGTGTTTAATCTGGACGAGCTCTTTATATTATTATAGAGCGCTTAAACACTTCCATAAACTACTACCATGTCCATCATGTAACTACTTACTGCATCATTTACTCATTCCCCGGCCCATTCCTCCATTATTGACTCCACTCAATGTTTTATGGAATGTGTGTGTCATTCAGTGAGGGACTATACACAGTTCGGGCCAAATTGTTTTTCTAGCCCGAAAATTGGCTTGTCCGATTAAATTTTTAAAAAGGGGAGAGGAAATTTCGATGACAATCCGCTATGGTATGGTATGGTATGACAGCAGAGGGTAAACGTGTAAATATAAAGTATCAGCTGGGGGAAAAAAGTAGCTTGACCGTAATCAATATACCTTACCTACCTACGTAAAAGGACGTACGGGACAGGGACAGGTATGTCGAGAGAAAGCACTCCCATTGTCATTGTGTGGCCCTACTAAAACTTTCATCGCACTTTCAGCTTCAGCAAGAGTCCAAAAGAAAAACTGTGACACTTCCCTATCATATGTTCCAGTATCTCACACAGCCTGACTAAAAGCCTCTACACACGACCGACCACGACGACGACGACGACGACGACGTCGGCCACGGAGAAAGAATGGGAAACTTTATGGAGCATTAGACAATATGATTATGTGTGTGGAGCGCTTGACTAGGAGATTTAGACTCTTATATATTGCTCTATGTTTTTTTTTGTTTTTTATACAAGAGACTTTTACTATGTATATATCGCCGCCTATCAGTCATATTTCTGAGATTATACATACGCATTTTGAATTGCAGAGCATTATTCTAATGATAATGGAAAGTTTCAAATTCATTAGGCGCCAATTGTATTACACGCTACATTACTCACCTTTATATAGGAATAAGTCTCACGGGAAGAGTGCAGTGGTTTTCACTCCACTTGATGACGCACTTGACATGGATATATTATGACGAGAGGGAGTCTCAGTAATGGTAGATTAGAACAGTCTCATGTGGAGAATTAGAATTTTCATCTTTCACTATATATAGTTTCAGTCAGTCAGTCAGTTCAGCAGTGTCTCTCTGGATTATTTTGAATTAGATTTTTGGATCTGGATTTTTGGATTTGGATGTGGAGGGGCATAGGATAATGAGAGTGACGATCATATGATGAGAGTTTGTCCTTTGTGTGCAAGTTTGTATTTTTATTTTGTGAATTTAAATACGAACGAATCTGACGTAGGTAGGTAGGTAGGTAGGTAGGTAGGTAGAAAGTATGTTGCACTACGTTCGACGTTCGTTGGGATTTTGAATTTAGATTTATAGTGATGATGAGATGTTATGGATGTAGAAGAGTAGGGGTCCCGTATCTCAAACTCACTATCACTAGTCAGTTAAACAAAATCCGTACGTACGTAGGTAGGTAGGTACATCAGTTTCAGTTTTGCGTAGACTCCCAAAACTCCGCACTCTTGTCTCTGTTTAAATGTGTATATATATTATTTTATAAATATAGTTTGTGAGATGTGTTCCTATCGGCCTTGAGGCGGAAGCTTTGGATAAATGAACTCGAGAATAAATAAACAAAGATGATGCAGAGAGAGAAAGGGGATGAGAAGATGAGGCTGAAGATGAAGAAGGCGAACTCTCGAAGAAAAGAGTCCAACCAAGACGATAGATGAGAGAGCCTCAGCCAAAGAATATAAAGTTTATTATATATTATGGCTTGTGCTGCACTATGTATTGTGGAAATGAGAGTAGAGTAGTGAGAGATGAACCAAACGGGGTTTAATGTGTCTTCTGACGCAATTTGCTTGTTGTTTAGATTTAAATATATAAGTCTGCCGGAGCCGGAGAGGCGTACATTATTATTGTTATTATTATTATTATCAACTCACACACACTCACACAAATATATCTATTATGTATTTTTGCCAAAGCAAAGAGATGAGATGATATTACGCCGAATGCCTATATGCATATATTTATAGAGTATTATTGAGTATACGGAAGGGAATGGGAAAAGAATGGGACACTATGTCAATTCCTCCTTTCACTTCCTTGATTTCCGTCTTCAAGATGAAAATGAATACCTCGTCTCCACTCAAGTCCACCAACCACCACGACGTCAGATGCACATTCACATAGGACGAGAGAGACTTGGGAGTCAGAGGAATTTTAGTTTGGTAATTCCTTTTCCTTCTCTCGTCTTCGTTATTCAATTCAATTCGAATATATCAGTATGTAAATTGTACACGGGGGCAACTGTATAAGTAGTTATGCACTAGTTATGAAAGAAGTATTTATGTAGCCATATCTATATTGCGGATAATACTGTCAGTATATAGGTATGCATATATATAATGCTCACGTACACACGTTGTTATTATCTGTAGGTAGTATAGGTAGTAAGAATATATATATAGGTATACAACACTTGGAAATATATAATGTAGAAATTACTTATGTACTGATATATGGCTATAGCTACAATATGACTATGGTCGTGCACGAGGTAGGTCGGTACATAGTATATAAATGTATATAATTATATAGAACTTGATGGAGAGTCTTTAGTCGTAGTACTACTGTGTGAGTCTCTGAATTAAATAAACTCGAAAGTTTCTCTCTCTCCACTATGAGTTAATACTGTCGGAGGAAATATCTGTAATTCTACTACTACTCGCACTAGTTCCTCCTCTCCCTCCTCCACTTGTTCTACCTCCTCTCCACAGCAGATTTCCCTCAAGTCTCCTGGAGCTCTCCGACGACTCGGAGTCCCAATCTAAACTCGAGGAAGAAGACTCCGTCACTCCGTTTAGAAGTAGTGGTAGTGGTAGTGGCAGTAGTAGTAGTAGTAGTAGTTGGTGTGGGTCTTGGCGTTGGGACTCGTGTCGGTTTTGTTGTAGTTGTTCGAATACGAATTCGGGTTGGAGTTGGAGGGAGAAGTGTGGCTGTATGAATATGCTTGTGTTTGGTGCGGGAGCGGGAGCCGGTGCGGGTACCGTTGCCGAAGTATTCGTCGTTGCCGTCGTCGTACTGATATTATTATGAAATAAAGGGAACTCTCTCACAGTCAGAAAAGTCATCCCACTCGTTCCCGTTCCCGTTCTCCTATATCCCTATATTTATTTGATTATATATGAGTTGAGTAGGTACTTGTGCTACAACACTTGGACTTGGACTTGGAGATCTATCTCTTTTAGCGTATATACACACACACACACACAGACACGGAGTAGTCACAGTTCACACTCGCTACGCTCCCATCTCTCCATCTCTCTCCCAAGTATTATTTGCCTAGTATAATTTTGGCAGTGGGCCACTTGCGCAGAGAGTCCCTCCTTTTACTTTTACACAGTTTAGACTCTGAGAACGAGAAGACCTCCGATATCTGTAGAGTTGTTCCTTGCCATGGGGTGCACTATATGGGATCTTGACTGTGTGGAGTCCGTCCGTCCGTCCGTCCGTCTCGCGCAAAAGTTGTATATACACTGTGTATATAATCTAGACGGTTTTCTTCGTGGATATAGGTATAGGTATAGGTAGGTACTTATGTTTCAAGTTTCTTACAGCGGATATATATGTAAGAATTACTTCTTAGCTGGATTTAGCCCTCTCTTTCTCCATTTACTCTCAATTCGAAAACTTCTCACGCTTCTCCCTTACTTACGTAGAGGTATATGGTTATATGTGTAAAAAGTATGTGTATAGTTCTTTTTTTTTCTTTTTTTTTATTATTTGCCTTCCTTTATTGTACACTGTGCTTTTATGTATATTGTCTATTCTCCTCTAGATTAGGGTTATAGTGCAATATATATGAGGAGAAGGAGAGAGCTGGAGGACTTGGCTGGACGTGTCCTGTGGAGAAGAAAGCCTTTTCCTATGTAACTACACTATAGGTATAGACGCTCTCATGATTATCTTATGCACGTGTGTACATGTGGACAGTGGAGTGAAGTAATAAAAGTTGTTTCACGACCAACTACCATAAGACCAACGATCAAACCAACTTACTACACGGTTACGGTTACGGTCAAAAAAATCCTCTCTCGAAAATATCCACTGAAAAAAGAGTATGAGCGTATAGGTATATGTAGAGTGTATAAGTAGTGCCCACCAGCTCCAGCCAATGCAATGCAATGTTGATGTGTTGAGAGTCCTATGGAATAGAAACTGGAAGGTTCAAAGAAAATTTCAAATTTCTATTCTATATTCTACTCTATACATACACACACTCCTGTATCTGGTTACGTAATTGTAGATTTTAGATTGTAGCTATATTGTAGTGCTTCCCTTTTCCTTTTCCTTCCCGTAGTCGTAGTCTCAGTGGAATACGCTGCTCTGTTTTTTTACTGTGTTCTTATTCTCTTCTTCGTCTTTATTTTTTGGCCTAAGTAAATATCTTCACATTATTCATCGAGGATATGAAACCAATTCACTGCACTGTCTTTATTTGTATTTGAAATCCTTAAGCCCCCGTTGCCGCTCGCTTGAAAGTTGAACTGTGGAAATTGAATTGGCAGATTGATATGATGGCAAGTTTATTTTGACACACACAAGTCTATCAAACTATTTAAAATTCTCAGTTGTGTGGAGGACTAAACGGAGACACCGACGAGATATGGAGCTGAACAAAGTCGAGATTTGGAGTGAGAGTGGATGTGGTGGTGGTTGTTCGGAGTCGTGTAGTAACGCCAAAAGCCACAGATATCACAACTAGGAAGGAGTAAAGGGCTCTCTGGGATTAGTGCAGATTGTTGATAGAGAGAAAGTCGCCATTCGGGAGTAAAAGGAGAAATAAAAATTATGTTTATTCTCGAGATATGAGTTGTTGATGTAGGTAGGTAGTATAGTATAGGATAGGAGAAGTGGTTATTTTTTTTCTCCTTTCTCTGCCCTTTCCTCTCGGACCGACCGAGTGGAGTATCTTCCCGTGTGTTATTAAGCCAAGGCGAATTGGAAGCTGCTGCTGCTGATGATGTTGCTGCTAAAGGAGCTTTAGTTGTGCAACAATCTCGTAGATTATCTCTTGTTGTGTCTTGTCTCTCCTGTTGTTCTTCTCCAGCTTGCGCCTTCCTACGCTCCTTTTGTCCGTGTACACTTATCGTTAGTCTGACTTTGTGTGTTGAGGATCCTCCTGAGGGGTAATCCTGTTTTTTTCGTCGTCTTCTAGACTCCAGCCTCTGCCTCTGACACTGTTCTGCCTCTATGTATGTGGATGTGGATGTTGATGTTGATGTTGACGTTGACGCTGACTTGCTCGAGTTTGTTGCTCATGCAATATTTGAGAACTTGACGAGAGAGAAGTGTGAGAGCTTCCACTCATCTCTAAACTGTTCCACTCGCTCCTTTTCCCCTCCGAGTAAAGCAAAGGGAAATTTTGGATTTTGGATTTTTTTCTGTGTGTGTGTGAGAGCTGGAGCTATGGGCTGACTAGTGAGTTGGAATTGGAGGCAAAGAAGAAGTAGTAGTAGGTAGTAGAGGGAAGGCAGGAGGCACACAACACTACTTGTTGAGTCCCGAACGATCGATAAAGAATTGCTTGCTTCCTCTCCTCACGACGACTGGCTTCTAGTTTCTATCCCGTCCCCCACCTCGCATGCGTTTACCTCAGTACTCCCCAAAAAAGAAACCCGGGCAGTGCATATAGGAAGGCTGGAGTATGTACACAGCTGCACTCCTCAGCCTCTGAGTCGAGTACTTGGCTCGTCTCTCTCTCTATATTCTCTGTGCAGCACTCTACGAGCCTGTCTGTGCAAAGCCCTGTAGCTCCGTAGCTGTACTTTTGCATGTATGGAACTTGTACTGATATTTGTAGTTTACTTTGCTTATTACGCGACGTGACTCTCTCTCTGTGGATCGGGATCTGGCTCTGGCTCCGGCTCCGGCTTCGGCTTCGGCTCTGGATACTGGATGGGCTGTACTTGGACAGTATAAAAGACAGCCGAATGTCGAGTATCTATCTCGTATGGTGTATCTTGTATATTTTGGCATTGGCTTCGTTGGAGCATAAGTTTTGTAGTAGTATATGATTCTACATTGATTCAACTTTTCCGATGCAGCTTGCTA
>JAQFZE010003621.1:0-12320 GCA_034695245.1 Dicyrtomina saundersi
GAAGAACGACCACAGGAAGGTTCACTTCCATTTCAAAGCCGTATGGTAGTAATAGGGCTCTTATGCATCACTAGTTTAGTACCAGTCAAACGGACAAGGTACTGACACACAGACTATACAGAGTAACTCAATAGAATTTGAAATTGGAATTTTTTCTATTATATTATCCAAAACTCTGCTTCCACCAAATCAAATGTCCAATCCAAAGTCAAAGGTGTGTTCTGAAAAGAAGATAGTTGAATTTGAATTTTGACACCACTGCAATATGCCATGCGATGGAAGGGTAATGGGGAACATGATGGCAAAAGGGACAATGTAGTGTTGTTAATGGCATAATTATGTATGTCAAAGCCCTATCAAAAGTGCATAATAAATATCAGTAAAAGGAATAGAAAATCAAAATCCTAAAGGTAAATGGAATGCATCATAGATCACCCGTCTGGTTATGGTGGTAATGCTATCCCTGTACGTACAGAATACTATAATTATAATTACCTCTATATGGTTTTATAGTAATAAAATACAACTAATACACACGGGAAAGACCAAATAGCAAAAGACCAAATAGACAGTTTGACATAGGATCTTACATTTACTAAATTGTCTATATATCGCATCCTATTGTAAAAATGTACGAGTCTTTTTGTAAATTGTAAACTACGGTGTGTGCAGACTCGCTACGTGCACTTCCCTCCTCGACACTTGTCTCGTCTTCAATTTCAATCGTCTTCTTGAACAAACCACAAAAGCCGACGAACGACGGACGAGGACGAGGACGACTATGGCCAAATGGCAACGGCAATCACTACACACACACACACATACAGCACCACGACAAAACGACATGCTCATTTGCTCGCACAACTTACGCTTACGTACTTGTTCTCATAAACTTATCTCATATTATATGATA
This sequence comes from Dicyrtomina saundersi, assembly GCA_034695245.1. Lineage (NCBI taxonomy): Eukaryota > Metazoa > Arthropoda > Collembola > Symphypleona > Dicyrtomidae > Dicyrtomina > Dicyrtomina saundersi. The sequence goes on from JAQFZE010003621.1 coordinate 914, forward strand.
GTTTTTTTTAATACCCACATGGGATTAAAGTGTACAAGCATTTATAGTAATTATATGAGTTCTGACTACGTATATGATTCACTCTCAACGTAATTACGAATGGGTATGACATATTACTGTGTAGTATTGTAGGTGCCTGCCTACCCTCAAGTGACTGACGCAGTAGGTATACATACGGAGTTTTACAATTACAATTACATTTACATTTACAGCTACAACCTACCTACCTACCTACGTGCCATTGAGTAAAATTCTGACTACGAGAATCAACAATAGAAATTAATTATCTTCGGACAAGAGGAAAAGCGTGCCATGTAGATTTTTCTTTTCGACCGAATCTAAATATTTTTCATACTATTATAAATCATACGTGCCTTGGTCGTTCGTATTAATTGTAATCTTTTAAGGATGGACACGTCAGTGTACGCCTGCTTGCTCCTTTTAGTCTATCTTTTCCCTCTACCAAAGAGCCCACTGACGAGAGAGAGAAGGAATCCGTCCCCGTCCAGATCCCATTATTCCACTGCACTATCGTAGGGTCTATAATACTAAACGGTGTCTCTTTACCTTCCCCTTCAACTTGAAATGATATCTATAATATGTAGTTAGGTAGAGTGGTAGGTAGGTATACTTGAAAAGCAGTCTCAACAACACACAACAATGGTTAATGCAATCACATCCCTTCACAACTTTTAAAAACTGAATAGTCAAACTAAACCAAAATCAAAAACGAAGAGGAAACGGATTGTATCTGTAATGGGAGAAGCATGGAGTGAGTCACTTTATTAACTCTACACACACACACACACACACAGTCATAATAATAGCATACATTAAGTCTCATATCAGAAAAAAACTAGCCATGTTATCACTACTAATACCCGTAATAGAATGGCTATTAATCATTCCAGGATATGCAATGGCACGAATGTAATAACGCCTATCCCTCTGGCTCTCCTCACTTACTGGCTTTGGCTTTGGCTTCGGATTACCTGTCTGTCCCTTTCCTCACAACACAACAATCACTTCATTTTTTTTCTCTCTCCCTCTATATATATTCACTTCATAGATTTTTCAATTTTGAATTATTCGAATGACTCTATGAAATAATAAATCCAACTTCCAATACTCAACTTCCAACAACTGTATTGTATATTAAAAAAAAAGTAGGCAATTGCATTTTGTGTAGTTTTTGATCTAATCTGAGGCTCTGAGCATAGTACTCAAATAATTCCAAATAATACGTAATTTATGCGTAGTGGTGTGTACCTACTACAATAAATATCAAAATACCTCTTTAGCCTGTAAGTATATCGGTACTACTACTGTAGGTACATACACCATTTTAATATTTTATTACGTCTTACAATAGCAGCCCGCGCCATCCACATCATCAATATTATTTCTGTATACAACTATTATTGCTATTTCTGCTTTTATTACACTTACACTAGCGGGCCTAATAAAGCTTCGAGATACAGTGCTATGCATGGAGACAGGTAGGTAGGTAGGTACTGGGTAAATATAAATCCGACTAGGACCTTATTACTAAAAGGAATAGTTTCCATATGGAGGAGGAGAATGATGATGATAGAGGATACGAGAACGAGAAGGCTAGATAATCGGCATGAAAAGAAAAATATGCCGTAAATCCGGTGGCGGTTGAATTCACAAAAGAACTCTCCACTTCCCCACCGTCACACCGTCAAATCAACAATCAACTCACTAAATTCTAAATTGTCTTCCTTATCGTTTCGTGAATAACTCACGGCACTCATTACATCCTTCTTCCCTCTCTAATCCGGACCGTTCAAAATTCCTTATTTCAATTCTCGAATATATCTCTATTCAATTTTCTATAAATAAGAGCTCATCTCTGCAGCTGTATGTCTATTACTACTCGCGCTCTTGGCTCTACTATGATTGTTCTGCCTAGTTTACAGATTTCAGATTTCTGATTGGCTCCATGAAATTCTAATTCTATCAGTTATATATGTAGTCAATAATATTATCATTATCCACATCTCCTTGTCTCCCATTATGTACAATTCACATATGGACTCAACCCCTGCACCTTCCACTGTTTCAGGATAATTACGTATTAGTATTAGCCAAACTACATGTATGTGTAGTGTGGTCCGGTGTAAAAGTGTATCACACATTGAATTCATGGCCATATAGTCGGAGTCACAGCGGCAAGTCTCTGTGCTTTCCATTCTTTTTACAAGGGAGTCTCTGTATAATCTGTGCGGAATAATCAGGTTCCATAATTAAATTGTGATGGTAGTATTGTAGTCGTTACAGGAAGAAGAGCGAGGGATTCGATTACGTTTACAACCGCAGACACAATCCCCATTACATTTTTACAATCATTAACAACTCACTCCGGAGGAGTCTCCTATCCATACCAAACCAATGTCAGAACCAGAACTAGATCCTCCAGATTCGCATATTATTAAAATTAAATAGAAAATACTCCACAACCGGCAGAGTCATTACTCATTTCATTTCATTTCCTTTTTCCCGTCCCTCCATTTATCTATGATTAAGTATGATTATGATTACAGACACTTGGATTATGTTATACTACAGATAATATAATATGCTACAATAATATTATAGTTCCATTAGATAATGTATTTTTTGCTTGTGTGTGTGTGTGTGTGTCTCCTGTTGTAAATACCGCAGTCGCCCCAGTCACCACCAGAACCAGAACCAGAACCAGCAACCTCACCACCGGTACCAACAGTCCTCACAACTGACTACTGACAAGATGACAATCGGTCGCTAGACATGCATCATCATCATCATCAGCAGCATCCTCACAGACCAGCCCTGCAAAGGCTCAAGCCGAGTGAGGAGTCCTCATGCTGGCGACGCGACTTCAAAGACGCTGCTCAAAGCTCATGCTAAAGATAATAATGCAAAGAAGGAAATATTATATGGTATTTTTTTCCGAGAAGATTACCCCCACTCTACTACCAGTCCAACTCTGTAACTAGTAACTATCGGGGATACTATACGGAAACGTTGTCGTATGTAATGTAGAGTACACGCACACTCTGAGCTATGCGTAGTAGTAGTAGTATATAGTATGTAGTACGCTACTGATAATTTTTTTCCCATTGTGTAAACATAATTGTGACTGCATCTTACAGAGGACGGAAGGTGGAAGGAGTAAAAGGACGGGGACGCCAGGAAAGTGCAAGACTTAAAAGACACACAACGAAAGAGAGAACTAATTTAGAAGAACTCTTCATATATAAGACTGACAAGAGAAATTAAATAGCGGTGTCGTAATGTACACAATTACTATAGATGGATTCAGTGATAATGACGGAAAAAACGGTCGTCGAAGCACGTCCATATCTTCTTATCGTAAATATACAGACATGTTAAACACTTGCACCTGACACTATACTGTACTTACGCTCTTCTCATCCACTCACTCCTATCACCATCACCACTACTTTACAACCAGAACTAATCTTAAAAAAATACATAGGGAGAGACATATACCCACATTATTAGTATAATTATTATAGCTCTTATATAAAAATTATCTAATTATATCATAATAGCTAAATAATAAGTAGCAAAGTCCTAACACCACTAATGCCAAATTGCCAACACTCACAGGAGAACGCCACTAGACGGCTACGACTACGGGCGAGCCAATCCATAATCTGAACATTATTAAAATTATATAATTATGTCTACATCTCCTATCATCCATTCTATCTAGTACAGGATCAGAATACAGGAAGCAGACGTTTTTTTTCCAAATCATCATATAGTATATGGTACGTGCATACAAGTACCTATATAGGTGGGGACGTTTTCTTTTCTTTTTTTGTACTCTGAAACCCTGTTGGTGGATTTGAATCTTGAGCACTACTATCTCTATCTCATCATTAGATTAGCGCTTCCTTCTCATTACTACATCCAACTTCTCCTCGTCTTTCACTCTCCAGCCATTTCAAGCGGCCAAGCCAACCATATAATGATGGATAATAATTATGGATTATGATGATGATGATGATGGGATTTTGCTTGGTGCTGGGACTCGTCCCCCAACATATTAGTTACATACTCTCCGCGTCCTCTACATTCCAATTGGACATATCGCTCTCTCTCGTATATTATAGTTAGATCCTTGGATGGAACATTAGTAAAAAGTGTCTTCGTACAGAGTGAGGCAATGAACTGAAAGAATTTTTCCTTCCTATGGCATAGCTGGAAGACTTAAGAGCTCAGAGAGACACAATCCCGATCCCGATCCCAGTCCAATCTAAAGCGTTCCACAACAATGTACGGACTATACAGACAGCGTCGGAGCTCACTAGTCACATTTACTTGTACTCTCTCTTCTGCCCAGCACACACACACACACTGGCTGGACTTCACTGCCGCCACTAATGTTCTAATGTAGTGGAGTGTAATGTGAGTGAGAGGACGAAAAAAGAGACATTGGAAGAAAGGAAGAGGAGAGAGAAAAAAAATGAAGATGCATTATTTAATAGCCATCAGACTGACAAGGGAAGGATGTCAAGGATGAAATGGACTTTTATACACATTGTACAAATTTCATGTGGTTTTTCTCTCTTGTATATTTATACATTCTGTACGGCTGTAGTAACGAAATAACAAATACAAGTTCACAAATTTAAACACTGTCGATTACACAGTAGGAGTAGCCTAGGAGCAGAGCCCCACACTAGACCACAATATCATGTCCAAGACCAAGTCCACGTCAACGTCCACATCACATCACATCGTCCAGAGAGTCGATCGTCGATCGTCAATCGTCCAGACAATAAGCTCAAAGTATTTAAGAGATTCATTTGTGAGTCTTTTTTACAGTTTACAAAACTACTTGTTGTTGTCGTTTGTTCGGCTCACAGAGTCTCTCCTCGGCATTCAGAAGCAGAAGGAGCTCTCCTTTTCTTCTCCATCTCACAGAGCCTGTCCAAAAGTCCAAGTCCAACAAACAGAGAAGACAAGAGAGAAAAGAGACAGAGGAGACGAGCCGACATTCAGCAAGAACAGATCGAGCGAGTGAGGAGAACAAAAGGCCGAGAGAAGATTCGTGCATGGTCAGAGAATAGCTAGCCAGCCATGAATTTAACGAATCTCTCTGTCCAGTCGTCTCGCATTGGTTTTGGTTTTGGTTTTGGTGTTGGCTTTGCCTTTCGCTTCGGCTTCGGCTCCCACAACAACTCTCTCGTCAGTCTCACTCATCCCATGTAATGATGTAATGTATTTACAATTTACAGATTGGAGTGCTCTCTCTCAGTCCTACGAAGACGAACAAACTACAAGTACAAAAGCTTCAAGCTCCCCGTCAGCCTTCAATCCCAATTCTAAAACTAATTCTAACGCTACAATCTGTACTATAATTCGGAGCCAGAGAATAACATGAAACTGAAGAATGTACCGAGTCACTCCTGTCGTCATTCGTCAGGGCAGATGAGAAGTGCCTCCATAAATTATGTGTGTGTACATACAGAGTCTAATTCCAGGGCTAAAACTTCCACTTCCACATCATTTTATGAGGAGCCGTCGTCCGTCCGTCCGTCCGTCCGCCAGAAAAAGTAGGAGAGAGAAAAGATTTGAAAAAAAAAACGAAACTTTTTGTCAACAAAACAGCAGCTCGGATAGAAAGAAACTACTGTAAAGAGTTGTCGTCGCCGTCGAGGACAGTGAAGTGATGACGACGCGACGTCTTGAGGCTCAACATACACATGTCTCTGAGTGTACTGTGTATCTTTCTATATATAATTATATGGCTTGGTTCGACTGAGATGTATCAGGATTATTATGCATCCATTATCCATCCATACTATGGATAATTATATCCGTCCAATCCAAATTAAATGTACTGCAATGAAAATTGTGACTGGGAATTGCAACTACTGAGGCCGTAAAAAAAAACTTGTAGTGTAATAAGTGGAGTTGGCGTTGGTCTGGCTCTGCCTTCGGTAGTAAATTGCAGCTTACAATGACAAAAAGATCCGTAGAATTTTCAGATCATCCCCCCTCCTTACATACTTAATAGTAGCTACCCACATTACATACCTTAGCTGACTAGCCCACGGACCGAACCAATGAAAATTGAAATCAAATTCAAAAGTACCTGGATTCTTATGCTCACTCAAAAATCTACTCTTATTCGTAGTCGTAGTCATATCCTTATATTCGTACATTTAAACTCACCGAGATGCTCAAGACTCAAGAATACGAGCCTTAATGTCTCGGTGTATAAAAAAGAGAAAAGTTGAGGCATGTTAGGATAGCATCTAATTTGAAGGGAATCTTTCTAGTTTATTATTACTCGAGAGTCTCATCATGGGAATGCAGAGTGCAATGCAATGAGATGGCAATGGCAATGGCAATACCAAGTTTGAAGAAAAAAAAATGAAAAAATAACGACTTGCCTCAGAAAAATGCACATTGTCTCACATACACACTTTAAGTACCTACCCATCTTAAACGTGGATACATACTCATATAGAATGGGAGGCACTTCCACAGATATCAGTCCACATTACGAAGGAGCTGAATGTTCCGAACGTCATTTTTCAAGTATCTCTATCTCTCCACCGTATCATTATGATTTTATATGAATGAGCTCAAGTCTTGTATGGAGGGCTGCACAAAAAGTATCAACTTCTCTCTACTATATACAGTTAGAGGCAAAGTAGATATATGTAAGGTAGACTGAAAATATTGTGCCCGTCTGCCGTTACAGGGAGACGCAGCCTACAGTGAGTGCTAATATCTATGTATCTATCCATGACTGGGACTCCATCCCCCGTCCCATCCTACCTGTGTATGAGAGATGGGCTATGTGTGCTCCCTGACTAATAAGTAATACTTTATTATCCGTTCACGCAGTCAGAGTACACACGAAATAAGAAATAACAATCACACAAACAACCGCAATCAATGGCGGTAATTCCACTTTAATTTAATGCGCCCAGTACAATACTCTCCTATATATATATATAGGGAGAGAGCGAGAGATTATACAGAGCGGATTTATGCGAGTCCCATAGTACAAAAGGTATGAGCTCTACACAGATGTGCAGAAGATGCGTTCGCTTACTCCCCATACGTCCATACTTCATACATACCTTCTAGCCATGTAGAATATCAATTGTTATAATAATGTACGTACTCCGTTCAGTCTCATTCTAAATGGTCGTTGGTTGGATCCTCATCCGACGATCTCTACTATTGAACTAGTCTATATCTACCTGTTCTATCAAACTACCAACCGACATACCTATATACATTCTAGGAGTAGGTAGGTAGGTGCATATAGAGACTCTTGTCTCTTCCATTTGCTATTTCAAACGCGGATCGTGCAACCAACAAAAGATTTCGCGCGGCATGATAAATTATAACAATCATTTCAGCTTATCTAGCAGCAGGTGATTTCTTGAGGAAATTCGCTGACGAGATTATTCTCATTGCTCCTATACTATACACGCAATTTAAAGAATTTCCTTCACCATCTTTAAGTCTTTGCCTCTGGTTCTGGCTCCATGCTATATTCTGTAATAGTACTGTACATACGAAAATATACATACCCTCCACTCTTCCCTTCCAGTACATACCCAGACCGACCCATACCGACTATTCACCTGACTCTCTGCCCTCTTCCTTTTTATCCTTATTATATTACACACATTATTTTACTCTCTCAAAGTCAGTTACAAGTACGAGAACGAGACTAACTATAAGTATCCCAGCCAAACCAGAGAACTTTGACGATTCGTACCGGCAAACAGCAACAGACAACTACAGAACTGATCATCGTCATTATTTTACACACACACACACACACACAAAACTCGGAAGAATCTGTGACGACCCTCGATGATCAACCATCAACCATCTCCATCCAAAAAATTTCAAACTCCAATTCCAATGCTTATTATGAAGCACTCGGGCAGTGGCAGTTTAAAACGCAACGCCAACACCAACAAACAACGGCTTTTGAATGCCCACGGTAATAGCGCATAGGAGGAGAGACGCACAAGCTCGTCGGTCTGTATCTGTATAATTATGTGAATAAATTGGTGGACTACTTTATTAATGCGCCTCTCTATAAGTTTCGGATGTGCCCTTGAAACAATATTTTTTCATATCTTTGACAGAATACTGATATGCCCCATTACAGGTGGAGTAACGAGACTACTGTATATAGAAACTGCAAATTATGTTTCTATGAACACTCAAAAATTCAATCCACAAAAATGTCACAGGCTTCGTCCACAATACAATGCCATGATACAAATGATATATATATCATCTCTCTCCCTTGACTCGACGTCCTCCGCGTCCTCGACTCCAATCCAATGCATTAAATTCGGAGACCACACCGTCCTATTGCTACTGCCAAGAGAACAACAACAACAACAGCTGCTACTATTACTTCTAACTAGTGTCACTACTAATACAACTGCCGTAGCAAAATCGGACTCAATTATCTGTAATGGGAGAGAGATTAAAAAAATTGGGAAGTATGGACGCTAAAGGATACGAAGACATGATTCATGCTGCTCATCCAAAGCTTTTAGTTCTGGCTCTGCGTCTCGGACTCACGTCCCTATTTCACAAAATAATAATAATTATCATTTAATGTCGCATCCACAAACACATTCCAAATTCTAACATTGTCCTTTATTGGGTTCATATATTTAGTTTTTGGTTTTGGGTTATTTGATGGTCTGGCATCGTGGCCTCATGGCAATAATTTTGTGCTTCCTTCCAAATTCAACTCTAACCTGATCTCCTCATGTCATTCACATCATCATATGAGACAGAGAAACGGAGAGGGACTCAAACTGATTGTAATTGTGAGAATTGTCAATTATAGTCCCGACATACACATAATATTATGACATGGCTCTTTGCCACGCTGTCATCCCTTTTATTCTGAACATGAGCGTAGTAGTTAGTATGTTACATCCAAACTGCTCTGTAGGTAGTCAACCAGCCAAAGAGTCAAACATTCATTCAAAGAGCCAAACCCAAAAGCAGTTAATGAAAAAAAAAAGAAGACAAAAGTCTCGTCGCGAGCCCCCCTCGTTCATATCGTCCACCGTCAACAGCGACAGCCCAAAAAACACCCTCCAAGTGCAAGTTTGTCTCTCCTCCAACATTGAGGGGCATAAATAACGTTAAAGGTGTTGACGGTACAAGCACATTATGTAACCTCGTCCACAACACAGGATGCCACTTGCATTACCATTCTCAGTCTTCCTTGTACATAGCTACACATAATAATATTATGTCGTGGGTTTTGCTTGAGACTGACTGAGGGCTTTTGTGATGCTTTGTATTTAAACCATTGTTACTGCTACACATTATAATCCCTTCACTTCCCTATACTATACTATAATAATACTCCACCGTAGTCTCTCATCAAGCTGGTACTGGTTTATTTGGTCTTGGTCTTGGTTTCCGTCTTAAATGTTATTGCTATTAGAATAACATAATGAAGTCACCACCGAAAAATTCAAATCACATGACAGAGCAGTCATACACCAAGTCCAAGTTTGAGTGTAGTAGCAACTCAAGTCAAAGCCAAAGCCAAGAGTCATCAAGACAAAAGTCAGGGTGTCTGGTCTGGTTTGGATTGGCTTCGTTGGACTTGGACCTCAAGCCTGGCTGACTGACTGACTTGCCATGGATCTTGAGGCTCCTCCAAGTCATCTCGCCCGTAGTTTTTAAATGAATCAAAAGACGGATGATAACGACGACGACGACGACGTCGACATGGAAAACGACAACGCGACACTGATGACGAAAACGACGACGACTATACTACTAAGTAAGAGGCGAATGCACTTTGTTTGGTAGGTGTTGTTGAGCAGAGTACCTACGTTGGATCCCAATGCAACAACAAAAACTGCATCTAATTCTATTCTATTCAATTTCATTCTGCTCTGTTTTCCTCCTCTTTACAATTCCATGTCTATTCTATATTTCATTCCAGTCGTATCCTCCAAGTATCTCAAAAATCTCAGCGCTCAACTAGTAGAATCTCGTCTGATCCCTCCATAAATACATACAAGCAAAAAATTCACCCAGCCCCAACATAATTATTCTGCATTATCTATACAGAGATATTCTCGTACAGAAATATATTATGTAGGCTCCATCAGGTAAGCACACAGAGATATGAAGTACCATCATGAGCCTCACCACGTAAACGCAAGTTCACTCAATGGATTCTAAATGTACAAAAAAAAATTTTACTTCCTCTAACTCTTCATGAGTATCTCCGCTACTCTCAGATCATATCAACAGACAGCATCTACAGAGGCAGGAGCATTGGTGCTGGCTCGTACATCGTCCTCTCATGCTATTATTCCCCTCCAAACCTCACGACAATATAATTTTCCATTCTCCCAGTACATTAGCCAGAGTCAGAGTAGTAGTAGGTACATGGATATACATAGTTGTAATAATTCTAAAGTAGTAGAGCATCATCATCCCTCTTATTAGTCCATCACCAGTGCCAGTGCCGGGACCACAGTTCCCTGCCACGACTACGAGCACCAGTCAGTCACCAAGTCAATTTTTGGATTTTGAATTAAACATCTAATTTTATATGCAGTAAATTACGCGTATGAGTCATGCACGAACCTGTATAATAGAGGAGACCAGTATCCACATCCCACATCATGAAATAACATAATATATATGAGAGAATAGATAATAATAAATTTTGTACCGTACTTTTTCTGCCGTACTCTGTATTGTCCCTGTTATTGTTACCCGTATGCCGTATACACCCGTATGATGTGATGTGATATGATAATATAACAAGATTGCCGTAAGATATAACTTGAGCCATCCACATGTGTCTCCATTTCCATCCCTCAATTACCATACCATACAGCACACAACCCATCCTGTGGATTGTAGTCGCATAAATTGTAAATTGTGAATATATAATATGCTCCATAATAAAGAAGTACAGATATCATGGTGATACTATTCTAAATTGTGATTGTTACATTATTACTCCGCTTTGTATTCTTATTAGCACGAGTATACCCACTCAGTCATCAGTCATGCCTCATAACACGTAGGTAGGTACTTTGTATTACTCAGGTATAGGTATATATAGGGATGCATTAAAATTATTTTAAGGGCATCATTACACTGCTTTCACTCCACTATTATGCCATGTGGACAAATACCTACGTTGTAAATAATAAGAAAATTTGAAGGGGGACAAACTTGGTGGTAGTGGTAGTTGTGTAAATGTACTACAATTAGAATTAGACTTTCTTTCAAACTTGAAAGTCTCGGTCATGTACGTGGAAAACAGACACTGAACACTGAATAATAGCACAATGCGTAGTACAGTACAGTACAGTACAGT
>JAQFZE010003622.1:0-12318 GCA_034695245.1 Dicyrtomina saundersi
GTCATTTTGACATGCGGTGTTTTAGTGACGGTCTTTTTACCTGCGGTATTATTGCGGCGGTCTTTTGTCCCTGAACCCTACCAACTATTGGTAGCTATTTTACGGGAACGCTGCAAACAAAATAAAAATGTAGTTAGTAGAGCTTTCTGTTTTTTTTTAATGAGCTCTAGTTATATTATATTTTGGCTACAATTAGGCACCCTAACCCTGGTTCTAATTCGATCTCGAAATAAATGGTACGATTACATGCTGAAATATTACCTCTGCCTGTAATAGCATATAACAATCCCTAAGTAAGAATATAGCCCAGAGATTTTTTTCTCTGCATAATCACTGTTGATCACACAATAAATTAAAAATTTCAATAAAGATTAATTTTTTCCAAAAATCTTGGGTAGGCTTAGGCATAGCTAAAATTCCCGGGTAGGCCTGGGCCTAGACCTGCACCCAAATTTTCAAATTTTCAGCACCGGGTTCAGTAGAATTTTTATGGCCAGATACAGGCCCCTTGCGTTAGCTTGTTTTCCATAAAAAGTGTAAGCCGGCGAACTATCGTTTTTGCAAATAGTACCTTGATTGAATTGCGCTGGACTATCCCGGACTTAAATTTGTTCTGAATATGGCAAGAATGAACGTATTGAATATTTTTAACACATTTTACATAATCGGATCATTACAATGAATAACTGGTTTGCATGTCGGCACAAGCCATTGCGCCAACGCTGTCAATATTTAACGAAATTTTAATATTATGGCAATTTCAAAAGCAATGGTTTCAAAATTTCGCTTTAACGAATACATTACATAATGTCGTATTGTACGCTTTTATTGTTTAGCTGTCAGATAGAAGGCCAATAAAAAATTGTTTTACATCGTTAAAAATTCTAGCGGTGCATGGCAAATTGACAAGCGTCGGCGTAAACTACAGTATATCCTATAATAGTACAAGTACAAGGGTCTGAGAGGTTTGATTTTAAATAGCACACGGGTCTATATAGCAGCATTATATGGCAGTACATGGGTCTATTTAGCAGTAATGGCAGTACTCATGTCTATTTATGAGTCAAAATAAATACATACAAGCACTTGCGTGCAACAAAACTTTCCTACTTACCTAGGTATTCGTATTATGTTTATCTACCTACTAAAGTACCTAATGATATTATTAATACTAATAATATATTGTTTTAACAATGCCTGTATGTACTGAGTATTGAATGATTGAACATATAAATAAAGCTTACAAACAAACAAACAAAATGTACATAATTTGTCTCCAACGCCAAATAGCAACTACCTGCAACTACATCCATACCTATTATAACATCTACATTATACAGCTATAGTAAGTAACTGCGGGTGGAGGTGGTTAGTGCATGGCTATCACTATAGGTAATACATAATGAGGTGCATATTACTGTAAAAGAGTTTACTGGAATTCTGTTTCTATAATTTGAAAAATTAAGTGAAGTGACGTAATGAAATAAAAACCCAAGAGCGAGTGTGATAACATGAGGGTAGGCGGGTAGGAAACAATAGAAGGTAGGACTCACTAATTTTGTTGATAATTTGAAGTCACTTAATTATAATTATTATTGTTGAATTTATAACACATGTCGAATATTTTCTTCAGATGTTTCAAAATGAAGGACAGAATGTTTACACTTAGCGCGTTGAATTTTTTGAACGGAGAGTGGTGAGGTCGGGGAAGGATTTGATTTGTAGATATGGGGCAAGACAGATGTGTATTGGTCGTTACGTCCCGACCAATACATTTTCAATTTTCATGTTCAATTCACAAAGCAATGGATTAGTACACGAAGCTTTGTACTGCGAGAAACAAACAAACAAAAGACGCGGGTATGAACAATTTTCGGCACAAATCCGACTCATTGGGAGGTAACAGAAATGGCGTCAGTAGTTATACACGGTAGTCACGTCATCACGTAATGTTTAAAATACCCATTCACGCCATGGTTATGGAGATAAAAACGCATGTGGGTGGGTATCACATTTATATGCATTGCATGTCAATAATATACTGTTAGAGCCATCGACACTACCAATGAAATCATTTGTAGACGATTCCTAGTTACACTAGTCATAATATTGAGTATTGTGACAGGATACAGTACAGTGCAAACAGCTTCTCATTATTTTCAGCGACCGCCAAGCAAACCGTAGCAAACGAGAAATCTCTGGTACAAATTACCACACGTCTGCGGGGAAGAGAAGCTCTTTGTGTAGTTCCGTATCCTATTACATTCTCCTTGCATTTTCCGAGAAGAATAGTACGAACCCCAGTCACGAAATAATTTTACAAGCGGATTTAGTGAGTTGCTTTAGGGGCAACTCAATAAGCTGGCACTCTTAACTGGTTGTTATTCTGACCTTGGTAGAGCATCCTCACTATATATTATTCCGAGTCTGCAGCTATATATCCTTATATACAGATAAATCCAGGACGTATCCCTACTTCATCGGACCTGATATTTTTTCTCTTCCAACTTGATCGCATTAAAGTTTTGACAAGGAAAACTACGTTATTCGGTGTCATGACCAACTTTACTCAAGCAGCATTTTGAATTTTGAATAGAGCTATTGGGCATTTTTTGTAACCCCCATTATCCTTCTTCTTTTCTCAATTGTCATCATGGAGTCATTTTGATGTTTTACACAACATAATCATTTCTTAAGTACATAAATTTAGTTTTTATTTTGAATATGTGAAATATTTTTGGGCATAGCGTGATACGGTGTCACTTTTAGAAAGGCGTTAGAAAGTAGTCACACAATGTTTGAAAGAGTTTGAAAAACGTAAGTACCTATCCAACAATGGCTCAACCAAATATATGCGGCGTTTGTGGATCGCTTTGTTAAATTCATATTTTCTAATTAATTTTTGTGATTCTTAAAGCGATCTGGCCCGGCGTCGTTTCCGTCTGTGCGTTACAGTGATGGCTATACATAATTCAATCACCTTACGCAACCGTAGACGCAGCATTATAAACAGTATCCATTGATATGCTGTTATTGCTACGGTTTCACTCTCCGCTACGCTTTAAGGTTAAACATCTATAATCGTATGAGTGGGGAGCGGGGTGGCTTTGGGGTCCTGACCAGACCAGGTGGCGCGAAGGTTCATAGTGGCAGCAAATTCTTTCTATAGCTAAACATTTTGAAATAATATAATCAAAATACCATGGAAACCCAAATAGTCGTAAAATCATAACAAACTGCAGTTCATTCCAAATTTCAGACCCTACAAGTATCTGATCAAAGTTTATAGGGTCATCACAAGTTTGGTGAAATATAGAAGAAAAACGAAAGCGAGCAAATCCTTAATCAAAGCCTTGTGCTCGACAAAACACACCCATCAAAACCTGAACTACGAGCCTCTACTAACACGTACGCACAACAAGTGCCTACAACTGCCTACAAAGGTTAGAAACAGTGACAACTGGGCCAGAAAAAGCATACAAGTTGTACGACTTACTATTTCTTCTATATTACAACTACTATAAATAACAACTTCAAAAAACCCATAGTAAAGAAATACGATGAAATTAGGCAAATCCTGACAACCATCACCGAGACCACAAAAAAGCTCTAAAATAGAATGGGATGTCCTAATTGTCCACCAGTACGATCGGCCGAAGAAAAAGTAGTTGCTTCAAAATTAAAAATTAAAAAAAAAAATCCTCAATAACAGGGGTTACATCCAAGGTCAAATAATTTAACAGTCGAATAAAAAAGGTAAAAAATCGACTGAACACCATGAACAAATACCTGGGTTCTCAAAAATCCTACGTTATTCTGTATGTAGCAGACGACACTAAAGGCCCCATAGAAACAGCAGTAAAAGTGATTCACGAGAAACTAGGGTACAAAGACATTATTGTTCTACGCAAAAAGACTTCAAGGTCAAGACGGAAAATCATCAACAATCCTCATGTAGCTACCAAGTAACTGTGCAGCGGTTGAAGTGCTGATTCAAAACAAAAAATTAAAGGGGACGCAATACAGACTTAGCGAGAACCTCACCAAAGCAGAGGGGGAAGTCACAAAAACTTCAGGATTACGGCAAAACAGTACAAATTAAAGGATTTAATAGATGCGAGGTAGACGACGACCTATTTACCATGGAAGAAACAAACTCATGAAGACTGACAAATATGATGAATCTTTATCACATAAACACAAATTCAAACTCAAATATAAATTAAAAAATTCAAAAACTACTAACAACAATATAACAAAATTCAACTTAGTTTTAAAAATATCAATGAATTCAAAACTTTTATCTGGTTATGGGCTCCGGATAAACAACGCATCTTGAATAGTGATGTAATTAGTTTCTGCTAAACTAGAGCACAAAAATACATTCAACTCATACAGTAACTACCAAGTCAATGCAACGAATGATGCTGAACGGGTCCACAAAAAATAAGTTATAATTTTACTTATAAAAAAGATACTTTTATAAACACGAAAATAATTGCTCAAAATGATTTTATGACCGTGATAAGAAATGTCCACAAACTCAAAACAGAAAAGTACTGAATTGTATACTTCAGTGCCTACGTCGACATTTAAAAAAATCAAACCAACAAATTCGAGAAAATTCTAGATGGCACCCTAACTGCCAATTCCATGTGCAAGCTTATACTGGGAAGGGAATTCAACGTCAGAGTTGGGAATAATGGAAAAAAATTCCAAGAACTAATCCAAACTTCATCACTGCAGCTATTAGGTCAGTCACCTGACTCAAAACTAAAGATGAAAGAAGAATAACTGCTAAATACCGTGGATAATTAAGAATAGACTCTATTCCACGGAAGAACACACGGCAATGTTCCAGGAAAAATAACGTACCTAAGAGAAATTTAAACCATTTTCAACCACTTAATTAATAATAATACAGCACGCACTGTAATTGACCTTATATTTATCAAAATCGCGGTTTACCATAGACTGACACCCTTAAGTGCTAAACGTGATAGAATCTGACTTTAACCCAATTCAACTAAACTTTTCTGTTCCATGGCAGCCCCAAACTTTAGTCGCTGATAAATGCTAAAAAAACTCAAAGCTTCAAAGGAAAAACCTGAACAAATTCAAACTACACTATCTAAATACAACACGGAAGAAAACACTGAAGGCAGATATATCGACGGAGACTATAATTTCGTTATGTCAGTAACAAACTTAGCATAGAAACAGTATAGTAGCAAACCAAATTCCGTTATTGAGGACTAAGGACAAACCATAATACGAATACGAATGCAGAAATGCACTTAAGCAAACAAAGTGGGAAACAAAACTTGATAGCGGTCTAATTCCAAGGCATCAAAACAACACGTAAATTAAATAAAAAAACAATTATATAACACAAGTGTACCATAGACGAAAGGTATACAAATCTAACGTTAGAAAGCAGCTAGCCAACTGTAAATCACTGAATGAATTATGGCCTATGGTGAAAACACTAACCTTTAGAAGCAAGAAAGCTTGCAAACGTTGTTTAAAACTATTGTGCCTTCATATCTTCCCACAAGTGAATCATATACAAAGACTCTCAAAAAAGCAGATTAGGGACTAAACTTACACTTTAAAAGAGCCAGAGGATGCCCTTAGTTATTTAAAAAACAACAATAGTCCTGATATTGATAAAGTCAGTTATAATGTTTTACAACTCATACCTTCGAACTAAACCATATTTCTTATAACATTCTTTTACAAAATTCTTCACTAGAAAAAGGTCTTACAAAAGTGGGCAGAGATTGAGTTAATCACGCTATTTATGAAACCTGACAAAGAAATTACAGAGAATTACAGAAATATATCCGTGATAAATAATATTGTTAAATTATCCAATAAAATCATTCATAGAAGACTTTATTAGAAAACAATCTTCTTCCAAAATGACATAGGAGCTTTAGGTATAAAGTAAGTTGCATGGATCAGATATTTTCACTTTAACGGACTAATACAAACCCAACTGATTTCAGCATACAAAAGCCAACCAAGAAAAGTGCTTTTAGTATTTGTTGACTTCTAAAGAGCATTTGACTCTGTTAATCATGTACTTCTGTGAAACAAACTAAGATCTATACGTATATATCTTATATTCTCGTTCTATATACGCAGTAAAATAATTAAAGTACTGCAAAAGTTATGCAGCTCTGCTGCCCTACAAGAAATATCGAAGGACGGCTATACAAATAAAGTAGATATAACTTAAGGAATCCTTTAAAATGAATCTCTATCACCATTACTGCTTTTGCTGTTCCTCTCCGACTATGAGAAATTCCTAAGAGCCATAACGCCAACAAAGTGGTAGTAAATAAAGTAGTGAGAATAATTACTCTTATGTTTGCAGACAACATGATAATGCTAGAGAAAACAAAACAATCTACAAACAAAAGTTTAACATCCTCCTACAATATTGCAACATACATAACCTACACGTTATCGAGAAATTTTGAGGCTTGAAACCAACACTTTCTCAGTTAAGATTCTTCTCTTCAAAAAAACACTGCAATTTATAAAGAAAAATATTTTAAACAGTAAAACCGAAAGCCTTAACTATACTTTTTATAAATAACTAAACTAAAAACAACCGATATCAACCGTAACTGGATACTTCAAGTGAAGCAGCGGTTTAGCTATATTGGCCTGGAAAATAGTTTTAATATACTGTCTAAAGATTTTCTATAAGCTAATTTAAAAATACTCTTAGGCACACGAATTCAAAATTTTATCAATCAAGATGTAAAATCACTTATTAAATCAAGACCAATGGCTCAGTTCAAGGTTTTTAAAACACACGCGCAAACGAGCTTAATTCACATAATAAACGCTTCCTGGGACATGATTAAATTTTTACAGAAACTAGGATTTGGCCATTTAACTATAAAACTGCTTTGAAAGCAAGAATGCTAAGCTAAAGCCTAATCCGAATCTGAAAGCCAATTTAATCTGAATTTATAAAGAAGCTGAAACAGAAAAGTATATTAAGCTAAATCTAAATCCGTATCCTTATGATACAAGAAAGCTGAATCCGTAAGCTGAATTTTAATGGCTTACCCTTTCGACATTTTGCAGGGTTGTACCTACCATAATTGTAACTAACACAGTTGCATTTTTGTAAAGGATTGTCAAAATTAGGGCAAACGTATCATTTTATTTTTTGTTTTTTAGTTTAAAAATGTTTTTAAAACGGTCTTTTAACATTTATCTAAAACCCAATTGATAGGGTTTTAAAATCTTCAGTCGTTTTATTTTGTTAAAAATTAGAGTAGTAGGTAGTAGGTAAGTGTTTAAAGCTTGAAAGTGTTATATTCTTTTTGAAAAAAATGAAACTTGAATAAATTAATAAATACCCGAAAATTACTTTTTACGTAATGAGCTTTATTATTTTAAAAATCGAATAAAAACTGACGCAGATACTGTGTTGCAACAAAATGATTTTTTAAGCTTTGGCTGAGCTTTGTAAGCAAGCTCTATATACACTTGTACTGGCGAGATTTTAGCCAAGCTCACTTGTTTCTGGACCACTTGCACTAGCAAAACTCGTATCAAGCAAAAAACCCACTCGTATTGATGCTACTCGTGTCGGCCAAATCAAATCTGTGCTGCTTTTACCGAGTTTACTTGTAATTTGCCCACTTGTATCACTCAAACTCGTACCTATCCTATTTGGATAAGCGCTAAATTTATTACGCGTACTCAAACAGTACCATTTGTGGTCTGCCTTCTGCTTTTTAGGAACCATCTGCGAGGGTTTGACTTTAGCCATATTACAATAACGTTTTCCTGTGATTAAGCCAACTCGCAGTAAGCTTAGCATCTACTTCAAGTACACTGTAGACAAACCCGGCGCGAAGCGCGGGATTTTTTGGCTAAGCTCAATTCGAATCCGAATTTTTTGGTCTTTGTTTAGCTAAGCCAAATCCGAATCCAAATTTTTTAATTTTGACTAACTAAGCCAAATCCGAATCCTAATCCAAATATTTGAATAATTGAAAGCTAAAGCCAAATCCGAATCTTTTGTTTTCAGCTTAGCATCCCTGTTTAAAAGAAAATGTATCTGAAAGCTACTAACCGATGGTAGAATCCAAAAAACTCCAAGAAGTGTTTAGAAAAGAGGAAGGGGACAAAGATAACTTTCATGTAATCCAGAAGTGCAAAGCAAATATATAGGCAAGGCAAAAAGTTAATTTATAATCTGTGAAAATAGAGACATGACTGACTTTATTAAAACATTTAAGTAAAATTTAGGACTCTAGAAAAACTATTACAGATTCGAAACAATTGCTTGAATAAATCCCCTATAGCACCCTTAGTTAGTTTCAAAATATTTTCAAAGTTTTAAAACCCTATTACGTGACTAAAACATTATAAGTAGGGTTGAGTCGTGTAAATGTGATAATTTAGTAAATGTGATACTGTGAAACCGTATCCCAACAAGCGACAGCCAATGTACGAAATTTGTGTTATAAATACTATTTTTACATATATGCAAACCTAAAATTAATATTATTTGAAGTAACATTTACGGTATACATATAAAGAGTTTTTCGGCAAAACGGGATAAGTCTATTTTTTTAAAAATGAGATCATTTGTGCTTTTTGTTCTATTCAACTAAATACATTGCTGTGTTGAATGGCAAAGGTCAAAGTTCAACCAAAGCATTTTTTTTAAATAACCCAAATTTCGTTTTTTGGCAAAACGGGATAAGTCCAATAAATTATTTTTGGCAAAATGAGATAATTCCTCCTAAAACCTGTATTTCTAACTTATATTTGGTTTTTGAGTGTTTCATAGTTTGTGGAATACAATTGCCGTGCATTAATGTTTTTGTGCAAAGAAAAATAGGAGGTTTAGAAAAAGTCTGATTTAATTCAAATCAAAACGATTAAAATTTTATGTCACGGACTTTTTACCCTATGTTTAGTTAGTGTTTTTTGGCAAAACGGGATAAGTCCACAAATTAAATTTTTTTTAAATTTTCTAAAACATTCCAGAGTCCGTCTAGAATTATGAAACTACTTGTAATAATTACGCTTCGTCAGATGCAGTACCTGTAGAAAAAAATTAAGTTAAAAAAACTCAACCTGTCACCATTTATACATTTTTCGTTGTTCCTGTAAAATTCGCTTTGATGGACTTATCCTATTTTGCCAAAAAACTCTTCATATTTTGGCTACTTACGAATATTGCAAATATTACGCCGTATTTTTAAGGGAAATTAGGGTCAGGGGCGATTGAAATTCTATCCCACCAATTCATTGTAAGAACCTATAAGGCACGGTTTTATGTTATAGGGACGGGTCTCGAAATTATATTTGATGTAACGTAATCATCACAGGATACCTAAATAAAAGTTTTACTGTTTGTCCTCCCATGGCATTTTCACCTTCCGCGGCCACTGTGTCTAAAATGGAGTTAGGCTGGGTATTTAAATCAGTTGTGACGTCAATGATGAATGGCGTGAATTACTCTATTGTTATTATAACATTAAATGTGACACAGTTAAATTTGCAACCTACACATTTCATAAATGTATTCACATTTGTGCTGAATGTCAATACCAAATGCCAATATCAACTATCCTAACACTGGCTTTCTTAATCTTTCATTGAGGTTCCTTTGCATTGAATTATTCCTTTATATTTTAATTTTAATTTTAATTTTAATATTTTAATATTATTTGCTGCTAAAGTAAAGCTCTTGTTAATCGCTATACTTAACAATATTATTTACTCAATTGACTTTAAATCATTTAAATTTTTTTTTCTGGAGGAAGAATGCATACACATTATCAAATACACAATATTTAATTTTAAAGTATATAAATAATGTGATGTATCTTGTGCATTTGATCACAAAAACATATTTCTGTTGTCTTTGATAGTGGCCTAGTGTAAATGCCGCTCACGGTTTATTAGAGTAAAAGCATGCATGTATGAGTTTAACCCCTAGAGTCACGAGGCTTAAGATATTCGTGAAAATTGGAAGAAAAGTAGTGATCCGCAGAAAAATGTTAAGTAGCCATTTCTCGTTGTAGCTTCTGTCTTTTAGGAATCCGTTGTTAAGCCGTGATGTACATACTGGTATATACGACTTAAGTAATTAGTAGTAAAATATTTATATAGCTATGTCAGCGAGAAATATTTATCATGCTATAATCTTAAGATGCTCATATAGCAGCATCATCATTTATTACTATGTGGAATTGCACATTATAACTTTTAACTTATTATTATTTGATGATGTTACAATAATGTAGTTGGACACGTCGATGTAACTGACGTGTCATTAGTGTATGAATACTCACTATAACTGTGTGTAAGGTAATCGGCATTACAAAGTCTAAACCTGGGATTAACCACGAGATCTGCCCGCAATTACATTAATTCAATGCCGTCTCTGTTATTTGTAAACCTTTCTATAAGTACAATAAAACCTCTCACTATATAGCCAAGCATTCCGTCGTAACCCTACTCAGCGAAGTAGAGTTTGTAGTTATGTATTTATTACATATAGAAACCTAACACCGTCCAGCAAAATCAAAAATCTATTCTCGCTATTAGTAAAGCATGCACAAAAGCTTAAATCCTTATATACTTGTATTTAAAAAAACAGAGGCAGAATCAAACTGAACTATGTCATCTCATGAATGGCTCAAAGAATCATACCATCTTAAATTAAATGCAGTGTGTTATACCAACTCTGTGAGAGAGAAAAACGTTATTAAGTTCTTTGTTGCACAATTGCAATAGCCATTCAGCTCTGTAAACAAACCATTAGTTTTTGTAAGTTTTTACAACTAAACTTAAGTACATAAATGATTATTATAGATCTGAATTGATCCTCTTAGTGCGAAAATTCAAATTTCGTCCAACGTAGTTTGTTATAAAAAGGGCATAGCGGTGTAGGCTGTACGGTAGTTAAGTAGGTAATTATAAATATTAAGATATTTAATAATAAATTGATGTAGTAATAACTTAAACATAAACTTATTTGCTAGTGAAAAATTGATCGAGCATTGACTCGTGATGACCGGATGGTCAGTGTAAACATCCTCGCTAACGGATGTGAATGTATGCCGAATGGATAGCTCATCCACAATAAAATGGAATTTATTTGTAAATTTAACAATATAAGATTGTAAATTATGTGTGATAATTACTTGCAAAAGCAAATGAATGATGTACTGTGGTGACGTAATTACTTCTCAAAATCAAGAATTAGTTCAGGAAAAGATTCATTCACTTGTCAGACTTCGTTTCAACAACACCATTGATATTCTTTGCACACCTTTTGTGATTCATATTTTAAATTCATTAATTAAAATAAAATAATTTTATTATTAATTCACTTTGGTCTTTGAACAAATCTCTAGCACTTTACTGCTACCATCCAAGTTCATATACACGTCCATATCACACACTCTAATAATATTCTAAAGGATTTATCCCAGGTCTTGACAAATTTTGTTATCGTGCCACGTGCACCCACATACAAACCAACCGTTTCCACTTTACGACCTAGACCCCACCTTTCCATGAAATACTTAGCACAAGGTTCATAGATTTCTCTTTTCTCCATGTCTATCGCAATCGCTTGCTCCTCACTGTCCCCAAATTCGAACCGAATTGTAGGATCCAGAATATATCCTGTTTTAGATGATGGGGAATAAGCTATAATATCAACTCGCCTGGTTAACCCATTTTTGGCAACACAGTGAACTTCCTGCTCCACCACAAAACTTCTGTAAACAAATGCTTTTGCTAGAATTTCGTGAATACTTTATCAATAGAATTATTTTAAAACATTTTTTACTCGGTCAATAGTAAGTAAATTCGCAACTATTTATTAATTATATAACCAGTTATTGATCAGGAGTGATAATTCGCACATGCAAAATTGGAATCTTCCAATAAAGAAACTAGCAACAAATTGCTAAGAAGTAAACTTAATAGTTGTATTTATTGATATATTAAACTTTCATTATAGTTACTGGCATTTATCGCAAATGCAGCTTCAAGTTATCAAAATAGCAGGTTTACTATGCGTATGTGTCACTTTGTTATTAAAAAACTTGCAATTCAAAATTTTGAACGTCTGTCTAAATACCGTCCGGCGGCAGCAACATACTGTGCGTAAAAATGCTCACTTTTCACTTTTTAGATGCTGAGCGTAAGCATCTATTGTAATGGTCATGTCCGTCCGTCCGTCCGTCCGTCCGTCCGTCCGTTGGCCGTACACTACAGGTCACAGGGTTGAACTGATTTTCTTTAAAAAAATTT
>JAQFZE010003623.1:0-12317 GCA_034695245.1 Dicyrtomina saundersi
CCTGTCAAAGTTAACAGCTTAACCTGTTGCCACGACCTAACTACATTCGTGTCAAGATCTTTTCTAAGCGTGTAGTATTAGCGTGGAGGATTAACATGAACACTTTGCTGTCAGATAATTCTATTTTAAAATGGATAATTTATGAACAGTAGAACTTATTGTATTACTTTTTACAATTAATTCGCATGACTGGGAAGATTTTTATACGATATTTTTGTTGGCATTTCAGTTGTTCAACAACGAATCTAATAGTGAATAAATTAATTAAGTACAAAATATGACGTAAAGTAAATTCAATTATTACACTTGCATCTATTTATTGACATTTCATTCTATCTGCTTATCTAATTTGTCGAGTATTGCACGATTAAAATTAGCTTAGTAGCTAATTTTTAAATACATTATTATTTATTTATAACTGTTTAGTATTTGCCAATTTTGTTTTTTGAATATTGGAGAATAACAATGAAATAAAACTTTTGATGGACTTGACAGTGTTTATCCCACTTGTCTGATGCAAAATTAAACTTGCTGTGTAAGCATGG
Organism: Dicyrtomina saundersi; assembly: GCA_034695245.1. Lineage (NCBI taxonomy): Eukaryota > Metazoa > Arthropoda > Collembola > Symphypleona > Dicyrtomidae > Dicyrtomina > Dicyrtomina saundersi. The sequence continues at coordinate 546 of JAQFZE010003623.1, forward strand.
CATTACAATAGCATATTGGCTCTTCAAAACTATGGCTACAGAAAGCATATAAAAATATCTATATCCTATGTATGTATAGTGAATTATACTTGAGCCGCTTATTTTTATCTTTGTTTATTGGAATAAAGACGGAATAATTTAATTAACTACTGCATGTATGAGTTCTACTCACTTACAGTACAAAATTATGCAGATTATCCGATAAGGTATGTTGTATCAGCTGTGAGTACTATATAAGACTGTGAACTTACTAGACCTAACCTAATCATGCATTTAGGATATAGACAAATACACTAACTATTTAGTCAGTGGTACCTTTTATACCCTTTTGTCGTCTGAAGTCGGAACATCTCTTGTCTATAAACAGTTAAAGTTCGGCAAACTCAAAATCCTGGTCACCTGTGCGCCTGTGCGTATGCCTATGCTGTGTTTGTAATTTACATTTTTTCTGGCCAATCCATTATCATTTACTTGCTTGTATTGTACTATAGCCGCAGTCAGTCATCTGTTTTCAGTTGTCGGTTGTGTTGCCGGCTGCCTTTTGCCTGTTCTAATTACTTCGGCAAGCGCTTCATATTCTGTTGTATTAATTTTGAATTATTTTGGATGTTGTATCAACAGTTGATATTTTAGTTTTCAACTTCGACTGGTTTAAAATTTATTTTCTACGGACACATCATTATAGGGCGAAAACTGTTTCGAAATCGGCAAGATTCAACTGCTGACTGTTGACTGTATAAATTCTAGAGGCACAGCTTGTGTTTTGTTTGCTTGAAATTAAGGATTGAGTTCGAATTAAGAATTTGTAATACAGAAAAACTTGGTTAGTGTCATAGTTCATATGAGATTGCACGGTTGTACCATAGTCTTCAATCTTTTTGGACTTTGAATCATGAAAAATACGAAGAGGAAACGAATCAGGGGGTACAGAATTAATATTTTTTAGAATAGTGTACCTATATCATATTGTAATTAAAAATATATAATCACAATAATATTACTCTTATATTTAATGATGACTGACTGTGTGTATATATCAGGAATACTTCGGCACCCCATGGAAGTTCAACAGAGGAGGGATCACAAACCCCAGAGGATGATATTGAGATTCACCCAGATTGTCCCGTATGTAAATATATTCAGTCACTGCCAGCTCTCTACCTCTGTGAAAAAGGTCACAGTATTTGTTACACGTGCAGGAGGACCCGAACAAATTGTGCAGTTTGCAAGACCCCTTTCAGAGGATCACGAAACTTACAAGTGGAGTCTGTTTTTCGCAAGTATTGTTGTCACTATCGAGATGAGGGATGTACTCAAGAAGAACTAGTTGCTGAGACATTTCATTCTCATCATATGAACTGCTTCTTTAGGTATGTACTGTGATTATGAGATGAAATTAAAACTTCAAATTATATTATTTTGTTATTGCATCTAACTGACTACTGAGTTAGCAGCAAAAATTATTACTAATTACTAATTCGTAATTCGTAACACCTGTTACATAGTTATTTTTTAATGCTTGCAAGATTCTATTATCAGAATCAGTTACTTTTAGGCATTTAGCAATATTATAAATTTTGTATAAATACTTTTAATATCGAATTCAAAATAAAATAATTTCTAGGCCCCAGAAATGCTACTTTTCTGGATACGAAGGTTGCAATGGAACATTGCTTTACCCGTCTGCGTATGTGAAACACTTGACCGATTTTCATAAGATGACAACCCTGGCACCTGCAGACGTTGAGAACCCTGACGAGGATCGTCCTCAAAAGAAGCTCAGTGTTTTTCGATGCAATTACACTATTCAAGATTGGAAAAAAGGTATTTCCTATTAATTAACTTGATAAACGTACCTGTATTATTACATTGATTACTTTACTTGCATCGCTGTATAACGTGGCAATAAAATAGAAATTCGCATTAAACCTTCAAAACTTTTACTAGTTTGACTGCAAATCTAAAATACTGTGTTTTTTATGTTTCCAGATACGTTTATGAGCAGTTGTGATTGGGCAGATTTGTTAATCCTGGACGGAAAGATATTCGTGAATCATGTGTTTAGTCGAGGTAACCTTTTGTATTTCAGATTGGCTCTGATTGGGGATAAGAACGAAGCTGCTAAGCACAGAGTTAAAATAACTATTCAGAAATCAAGCGATGCTCAAGTAAGAAAGTCATTAATATTTTTAAGCAAAGTACCTACCTACTTACTTAATATATAGCTTATACTATGTGATATTTGAAACAGTTTGACATTGCTAATTCTGTTCACAGTTACTCAAGTACGAGTTCACCACCATGGTGATTTCAATTAGTGAGCTGAAGAACGTACTGGAATGTCAAGAGAACGATCTCCCTTATGCGGTGGTGCCTCAGAATCTGTTCGAAAGCTTCGGCGAGATCAGTGACACCAGCCCTGCCAAGTTTAAATGGAGTGCTCGCTATGAAATTGAGTCAGGTCAGGGAAAGACTTTTAGTGTTACTACCAATTTGGTCCTATATCTCATTGGGATTATTTTATTTTTGCGATATTGTGTCTGGGACGGCTTGCGTGACTTCTATTATTATTTTTATTAATTAATATTAATTAATAATATGCTGTTGCACATTCCTGTTGGTGTTCGACCTGATAACTGGCACTGGTATTAACTTTTAATGTAAGTATTAGTTTTTAACTGACTTAACAGATTCAGCTTGCAAAAAGCTATTACGTGAAACTTTCAAATTCAGTATATTTTTGATTTATTTTTACCTTTTTTGCAAGTATTTTTAATGTCGTTTTGTTTTAAAGCTTTACATGTATGTCAGGGAGCACATTCTAGTTTTTAATAACTAATTTTGTAAAGATATTATGGATGCGCTGTATCTTATATCTGGTTCACTATGGCAAGGTCTATCTACGACTGCTCTAAAATTCTAAAATAATTCTCTAAAATTAATTTGTTTATTCACAACTAGGAAAATTTTAATTTAAGATTTAATAGCTTGTTGGTCGCGTGATTCTATTGCTTGTTTCACTGCGCTGTTTTAAAGTACAACACTTTAAAAAATTAAATATTAAAATTAAAAACATACAAATCCTCCTAACGAAGTACAAGTATTTCAGCACGGCTGGACTTAGAATTCCCGTACAAAATATAATTTGTAAATAATTCATGTAATTTATTTCGCTTGCTAGTTACAATATTAATCTTATTTTGTTGCTGATAACAGAGAAAATAAAGTAAGTGTTGTAAATCCAATGCAAAAGAAGGAAAGTTAAACAGTTAAAATAAATTAAACAAGTTCATCTTTAATACATACAGTTCACTATTCATCGTCAAAAACTCCTACCAAAAGTTCACGTAAGTATTAAATGAGCATTTGATAGAATTAAGTTCGATCTCGACCATGACGTTGTTTTGCTGAGGGCCGTCTTCTCCGAACAACATAGCCAATAATCTTTTTTTCCTTGCTATTTGTGGCATTATTATTACGACTACGACTACGACTGGGACTTTGACTTGGATTATTAACGTGAGCAATGGAACTCACATTACTTAATCTGGCTATCGTGGACGAAATTCGTGGAGGGACAATATTAATATCATCAGCAGAATCAGTCACATCGTCAAAATCATAGTTTGGCTCACGATCATATGCATAATTGCTCTTTGTCTGTGAAATAGTAGAATTTCGGTTCCCAGCATTTATATTTTGTGGTTGATTTTGATTAATTTTGTTCGTCCTCGTCCTCATCGACATCGGTCTTCGTCTTCGTGCCGTAAATGTAAAATTCCGTGTTGTAGGTACAGAATTTGGATCTGAATCCGGTCCAGGGTAAGCAGTCCCAGTCTCGTCATAGAAGTAATCACTATAAGCTGGAGTCACGAGTACTTTAGGTGACACGGATGATTTACCAGGGGCGGTTGTGGTTGTGATTGGCCCTGGTCTGAGAGGTACAGAGGGTTTCGGTCTTCTGGGCCTTGCTGGCTGAAATGATACTGGGGGGTTTTTGTCATAGGCTGGGAATGTTGATGGAGGGGATGTGGTTCTTCTGCGCTGATAAATTGTAGGATTGACAGTAGGTCTTGAGTTTGGCTTCGGTCTTGGTTTTAATACTTCGGAGCCGGTGCCGGAACCGAAACCAGTACCGGCAATGGGCTTGATGTTGACATTTGGATAGTTTCTATTAAAGTACTGAGGGTCACTGGGATCAATGACATCGTCGTCACCGTCTTCTTCGTCATTGCCATCAGCACCACCTTCGTTACTGTGATGATGGTGATGTGACCTGAGTTCAGGCGGAAGTGGTTGACGATTATACGGTGGAATGATATGTGCGACTTCTTTCTTTGGATTTGGGGATCTCCTACCAGCCGACAGCTGAACGTAGTTGCCATCCTAAATCAAATAAGTGTTAACAGTTTATTGCAATTAATCGGTACGTCACCGTGAACGGAACTAAAAGTCCTTTAAAAAAAAAATAGAATGTGTATAGTATTAAGGAGCACCTTTTTAGTCCCTAGTTCTTCATTGATTGCGAAATAGTTTTCTGACTTGGGGCAGTCTACATTCGTCCACCAGTCACAATTTAGAATCTATTAACAATAAACACAGAAACATATCAAGACATTTTAGTTCTTATAAGAAACTTAACCCATTTAATTTTTTAACTTGTATTATCATAATATAAAATCACTTGTTGATTAAACTGAGTCCCGTTTGGACAGAGAAATGATTCTTTCAGAACATTGGGCTGGTCGTGGCAGTCCGTACACCTATGAAAGACTTGGCAACCTTTATAAGCAACATAAAATAATGCACAGTCAGATTATTAAGTCATCAACCCTATCAGTTTTAATCATGCATTTAGCTGAGGCAGGGCGGGATAATGCGGCCAGCGCAGGCAGACCCCGCCGCCTGAATTTTGAAAACACAAGTAAATGAAACATTTTCACGTTTCAAAAACATGCAAATACATTTTATCGCACATTTCAAAAACATCCAAAATAGGACATTTAACACTTCTAAAAAACATCTAAACACAGCATTTTGCACTTTTCAGAATCAAGTTAATAGAACGTTTTGCACTTTTCAAAAATATGAAAACGAAACATTTTGATTTTTTTAAAAACATGCAACTAAATGTTTTTGCGAATTTCAAAAATATACAAATAAAATAGTTTCCACTTCTAGAAAAAAACAAATACAGCATTTTGAACTTTCTAGAATTAAGTAAATAGGACCTTTTAAACTTTTCTCAACATATAAATACAACCTTTTGTTTACCAAATAAAATCTTCAATAAAATCAAAATAGTGGTTTTTCTACGGATATAAAATGCTGCCTGAAAGCAATAACTTCGTCCGGCCCTGAGCTAAGGTTAGTTAAAAATGTATAATTACGTGTTTGTGGATCAGCATAGAACCCAGATACTCTCCCTTCACAGCTGAAATTAGTTTTGGGGATGTGAAATAAAACGGGGTAGTCAGTGAGAGGTTGTCCCGGGACCGAATTACGAATGTCCCACTCGTCTGTTATTTGATCCAGCATTCCACCCCCGTCTGTCGTAACTGGATGTTCGTCAGAGTTTGCCATTTCTGGAGGCTAAAATATTTACTCAAATTACTTAGATTATCATTATATATATCTATTTCAAAAATAGGATTATTTTTTAGTCACATACATAGACATAGGAATATTATGTTTAATAATGGTGTACAAACGGCACGTGTCGTCGAAGTTACAAAGCCTCTCTCAGGGGTCACATTTGGGGGCGGTGCTTCAGGGTGCTCCAAAAAGATACCCTCTGAGTCAACCTGCTCAACTATTTCAACTCCTGGCGTTGGTCTTGGGTCATTAAACTCCGTAATATTGCCTGGGAGAGGTCCACCAGGCTGGCCATACTGACCTGGTCCTGCTACTGGTACTGGTGAGGACGTAGTCATAGTTCCACCTGCAGCTCTTTCTGGCGAAACATTCGGAACTCCGTAAGTAGGATTAGTAGGTCCATCACCACCACCACCTCCTTTTTGTCCAGGATGAAACTGATTATTTCCTCTGTCCCTGCCATTCGGCGCCGGGCTACTGTGAAAATCATGATGGCTCGTTGGGGGTATGTTTGTAGTGAAGTCAATTACATCTGCACCCTTATTAGGGTAACCGTAGCCGTATTCTAATTCTGGTCGTCTGGGCAGCGTGCTATAACCTCCACTGTTTGAAGAATTTAATTAAAAACATATAAATCGTGAGTAAAGAATCAAATTGTCTCATATGCAACCTATGCTACAATTAAATGAGGTAGTAAAAAAACGTTCAATGAGATAGATTTCAAAAATGTTAACTACGATCTTTTTTTCTATATAGTGTATTTTGTTTCTAGTTCAAACCAGATATCGTGTGTGAAGGACTAAATGACCTATATCCAATTTTAGCTAGAATCAAAATTAGCTATATCACAAAAACAAAATGAGAAACATGCGTCAAAAGCTAATTCAGAGTTTTTTAAAAGTGTTTAATGTTCTATGTACATGATTTTGAAAATTGTAAAATGTTCTATTTTTACATCTTTTTAAAAGTGCAAAATGTTTCATTCCCATGTTTTCGAAAAATGCAAAATGTTTTATTTTCAGATTTTTAATAAGTGCAAAATGTTTTATTTTCATGTTTTTGAAAAGTGTAAAATACTCTATTTAAATGCGTTCAAGACATGTGACATGATTAACAATATTTTTGTAGATAGTGGATATTGTTTTTAGCTACTCATGGATATGGGTCATTTTGGTTTTTCACAGACGATATGCGGTATTTCTTCACTCACGTTATAAATTAATGAATTGAATTATTAAAGTAATTAAAGAATTCACCAATTACATGTTCATTACAGTTAAAAGTTAAAGTGAAAATGTACTTATGTACCTAACCTATTCTGGTTGAGGTTAGCCCCATTCCCATTTCCATTATAAACGCCGTATTGTTCTGATTGTGATGGTGGTAATCTGACCGTGAGTTGTTGTTGTTCTTGTTCTTGTTGCTGATTACGATTATTGTTCCCGTAGAAAGGGCCACCACCTTCACTTGGAAAATAGTTCCCATGGTTTATCTGCTCTGAATAGGTATTTGCATTATTATTTGTATTCGTATTTTGATTTGGATATTTAAGTCGATGTAAAAGTTTTTGGAAGAATGATGAAATCGGAGTTAAAATATCTCTTCGCTGTTCCGGTGTAAATATTTGATTTTGCTCGAAGTTATGATGAAAATTCTGATTCAGGTTGTCGTAATTTTGAATATGCCGGCTTTGGCTGGGTGGATCATAATTTTGGTCTGGATTAATGTAATGAGAATATGCGTTGAATGTTGGTTGAGGCTCTACATTTTGATAGTTGTAGTTGTAATGTTGACTGACGTTTTGGTGTTGTTCAGAATTTGTTGGATTTGGATTTGGGTGAAAGTTGAAATTAGTATTTTGACTCACATTGCGGTTATTATTTTTGATTCGAATTTGTTCAGCAATTTCACTAGTGTGACTACTGTGACTAAGATATAGATTTTTTTGGCTTGACTGAAAACTTTGATTTTTATTAGCATTTAAATTGTGGTTAAATTCTTTACTACTGCCTGCTGGCACTGGCACTGGCACTGGCACTGGCACTGCTGAATATTTTTGGTTATTGATTTGAACCGGGCGCTGCTGAAACTCCACTGCTGATGATGTTCCATTTCTATTTTTATAGCTTAAACTTATTGCACTCTGTGGTCGTCGTAGATCTGTATTAGTTGTACTACTCCTATTATGAGCATTAGTATTGTAATTATTATTAAAATAGTTATCAGAATTATCTAATATTTGCTGAGCTAAACAGTCACTTGCACTAAGGATAAGAAGGAAAATTAAAAAATTAAAAACTTGAAACTGAACACTACTAAAATTCACCACCAAAATATTGCGGTGACCAAAAAACTTGGAGAGCATTTTTGAAATTCTAATAATTATACGCTCTACATTGGAAGAGTTGTGTATTGATAATGGAGGTTGGCTTCTTTACTTTAGTATTAAGATGTGAAAAAGTGAAATTCAATGTAACCCCCAATACATTGCATAAATTAATTGTATAAAAGTAACTATTATAAAATTGTAAAGGGCACTCATAAAGTTTCGGCCTATTATAAAAAGATATGGAAATTAAAAGGAACATCAAATTATTTGGTTCAGGGAGTCTACATTCAATTATAACGGAAATTCAGGATAATTTTTAAGTTTTATGTCCTATTGTGCAATTTAGTTCTCAGGCAGACGGTTGTTGTACTGTAATAAATTATTTTATATTTTGAGTGAAGAATCAAATTGACCCATTTCTTGCTCAAAATAAAATGTACTATCTTCGAACAACAAAATAAAAAATTGGAAACATAAAATATTGTGAACTTGTTGAGTAAAAGTAAAATGAAAAAAAAATCGGCATTTAAAAAAAGTGTTATTAATAGGGTATTTCGAACGTTTCAAAAAATAGATAAGTAGAACATTCAGTACTTTATAAAATCATGTAAATGGGATATTTTGCAAAATCTAAAATCATGTAAATGGAATGTTTTGCATAATATAAAATCATGTAGATGGAATATTTTGCATAATATAAAATCATGTAAATGAAATATTTTGCAAACATCAAAAATATGTTATTCCTTACTAGAAAATTTTAAGGTTTCCCAAAACTCATCAAATTAACATTTTATGCATCTATCTCAAGTATAAGTAGTATGATTGACTTAGCGCGCATTCCAATTCCAGATTCCCCCGCTTAAATTCGATGTAGTCAAATAGGCCATTTTGATTCTTCATTCACGATGTGTCTCTCATAAAGTGGACGTCAGTACGTACACCATTGAAAACGAAAGTAATACACCGCCTTGATTTCTGTTTTGAATCTCCTCAGCTAATTAAAATATAAACTTATTTAACCTTACTGATATGCTACGTCTAATAAATGGTACATAGAAGTACATATATATAATCTGCAATAAACAAACGTTGAATACAACTTCTGTAGTTGTAGGTAGTAGGTACACATTGATGTACAATCTACATATTATTATGGGAAAAAAACAGCTCCGGTTATTCGTGCTGAATCTCTACATCTAAATTCCCTAATTAATGAGTTTGTTCCCACCACATAAAAATGAATGTGCCGATGCCGCTGCCGATCGAGCTATATATCTGCTTGTGGCTAGGTGGCTACTATAGACAACTTTAATCACCTTAAACATGAGCTGCTGATTTCAAATATATTAACTGTAGTATAATCTAAACACACATAAGGTCCGACAGCCAGGTGGACCATCGTACTTTGCAGCGCAGATACGTCTTCTAATACATAGCATTCAACACCACGACTTTGATGTTGTTTTGTTTACGCGTAATTAGCAATATGTACAATATAGGCAATCTCGGAAGCTCTATATATTATAATTACATACATAGTTGAAGGGTTATTTTTTATTTGTAAATATTGTTACACTGTTACATAATATCGTATGCGAAGAACCAAAATGACCCATATCTATTTGTAGCTAAAAACAATATCCACTATCTAAAAAATATTGAAACATGTCTTAAAAGCATTTAAATAGAATATTTTGCACTTTTAAAAAAGATGTAAATAGAACATTTTACACTTTTAAAATCATTTAAATAGAAAATTTTACAGTTTTCAAACACATGTAAGTAGAACATTTTGCACTTTCCAAAACATATAAATAGAACGTTTTGAACTTTTAAAAAACATGTAAATTGAACACTTTACACTTTTTAAAAACATTTAAATACAAAAATTTGCACTTTTCAAAAACATGTAAATACAGTATTTTACAATTTCCAGAACCTCTCATTTTACGCGCATGCTTCTCATTTTTTATTTATGATGACATAGCTCATTTTGATTCGAGCTTTAACTGGAAATGGGCCATTTTGGTTCTTCACAGATGATATGTGTACAATCTTTATAGTACTTTTTTAAGATGTTCGCTATAATAAAAAATAAAAATGTTTTTATAAACTTTGTATTTATTTTATTTTTGAAATTTTCGCATAATTTTATATTATGTGTACAAGTTACTGAAAATGATGTAGCCAATGCAATGTGTTGTTTCTCAATTGACCATAAAGTTTAAATAAACTATTAATAGTCTGGTTTTAGTAATTAATTGACATCTTGAGCGTTCTTCTCCTTAATGTGTTTTTTCAAATCGCTCTGAATTCTATAAAATATTTGGATCTGCTTCCTGACATTGAGCATCTGAAAGAACACGTTCCCTAGTATGACTTTTTAAAGGACTTTGAGACCATGCTTCGACTTTAGATTTATTGCAACCAGGGTGCGGGAATTTGAATTAAGCTTTGTCCCCATGCATATGGTTAAGATGAACTTTGAGATTCCTTAGAGTTTGAAATCTTTTTCCACAATTTGGAGTGAGTGGGACATTTTAAGGGCTCTCCTGTAGGATGTACCATCTTGACATGGCAATTTATCTGCTTGATTTTTAAGAAAGCTTTATGACACACTTGGAATTTATTAGATTTTTTTAATTTTACAATTTCGCTTCTGACATTTGAATATTGGTCCAGCATGAGGCGCATTACGCGGTTTCGCAAGATGATCAGTTAAATTAATTACTGTACTAAAAGTGGAGTCACACTCTTGGCACTTGTACGGATTCTGTTTTAGTTGTAAGTTTGCTTCGTTTTGAGTAGTGTCCAGATTCTTCACATGTGACTCGGTATGAATCTTGAAAATATTTCTGTGAACAAACTTGATTGGACAAAATTGGCATTGAAATTGAAAACTGTGATGAGTTGTCTCTGCTGCTTCTACCCACGGCCGCCCATGGATTTTCAGATTATGCTGTTTGAGTCCCCTCGTGCTGGAATACTTTTTATTACAGTCGACACAATAGAGACACCTGTCCTCATGAGATGGGGAACATATACTCAGGTGGGATTTTAAATCTTTTGCTGAATTAAGTTTTGTCAGACATAGTTTACACTCGAAGGTTCCAATTTTTTGCACATTTTTTTTTAATGTCACAAAAACGATAGTGTGAGGTAAGGAACTTTTAGTAGAGGTGGGTTCAACTTTTAGTTGCGGTGGCGACGTTAGAGTAGAACCCAGGTCAATATCCTTTTTAACTTTTTCTAATACTTGTTGATTGAGTACGTCACTAGGATTGCTATGGCTTTGAAGAAGTTCATCTTGTACGAAACAAGGGTCAAATTTAATGTCTTGGAAGGGGTCACTGTAATGGTCGGGGTCATGGTCATGGCCAGGGTCATTATTATCAATGTCAGAGAAACCTTCATTTTCTCCAAAAACAGTCGATTGGGTTTCGTTTTTCGGTATTTGTTCAAACATAACTGTAAGAGTGTTTGTGGGCTGAAAAATATGTGATGGGTCATTGTTTAAGTTCCCACAAGGTAGACCGGGATTAAAGCCATCAATTTGCTCGGCTTTAATGGTGGCTTTTGTTGGTAGGTGACTTGTTTGATATACTGTAAAGGATGATTCGCTTCCCATCTCGGTTTCACTTTCAATTTTAGGGATTGGAAAGACAATGCTGTGCAGTAAATAAAAAATAAAGTATAAAATTACCTAATTATTATATATCATACCTTATTTAAATATGCGCAAATATGTAGGAATAAAATAGGATACAAGTAGGGTGAGAGTGCCTAATTGTGGCCGGGTTCATAAAAGTTAAACTTTCAAAAATCATAACTTCCGAACCAGACCT
>JAQFZE010003624.1:0-12317 GCA_034695245.1 Dicyrtomina saundersi
GGTCGGTCGAATAACATACAAGTCAATGTTGTACTGGTCTAACTGCTTGCACTGTGTTTCCGTTCACAGTTTCACACCTATAAGCTTTTTCTCGTTTATGTTATGCTAAAATCGAAAATTCAAAAAACATTTGGCGCCAATCCTGCAAACATGTTTTAATTAATAAAATTTCCTCCACGTTATTTTTAGGTCATATGCTGCTACAAAAAAATAAACCATAAATTTTCGCTAAGGTTAATTGGCTTCTTTATGAAATTCCTGTAAACGAGCAATATAGGGGCAAACGGAAACACAGTGGCTTGGAGGTACGCAGTACACGCTCACACAATCTTAACAGTACCTCTAATGCATAAGAATAAGATTAAGTAATTGTCAGATTTGACACGATCACAATGCAGACCAGCCATGTGGAGCGCTCCACAAAATGAAAATTGCCCACATTTGCCCCGAATGGTTTTTTGCCCAGCAATTTCCGTCTGTCCCCGTTCCACTTGTGAGCCCCGATTTGCCAAGTGGAAATAAAGAGCGTTGTCCGGTCGATTGTGTTTCCTATAATAGGAAGCACATCACAAATAATGGGACTGTCCCCGACGCGGCAAGGACCGGGAACATGAGGTACAAAGGGAAGCCAAATCGGGCGTACAACATAACGCTCCCATAGAAACCAATTGTTTGACAACTTAAAACAATCAAAAATTGAAGTGGCAACCAATAGTTGTACAGTGGGCCAATGACCATTTTGTTCAAAATTTGGTGCGACACGCACAGTTTCATTGCCTCGGAACTGGTCAGCCGCAGATTGCTGAATTTAGACATTCTTCTTGGAGTAATGGATTTTAGCCACAAGTTAGTACAGCTTGTGTGCATTATGAGCAGAGCCACGTGTAGCATCCCTATCCCGGTCATATTCACATATTTAACATACTCCAAAATTCCAAATAGGACTAAGGTAACCTGCGACTTGAACGATGTTGGGAGACAATGGTAGAAATAGCGATGATTTTTTGGGATGTAGAAGAGAAGACCCACAAATGGAATGCAAATCGTGTAGATTCCAATAAGCCCGGCAACAAGTATGAATTGGCAGCCATCGTCTCCTACAGGGTTTTTTGCGCTAAATATCTTGTCTGCAATATTTGTGTGCAAATATTATTATTGACGTCTTTTGTGAACGATCCCTTAAGGCCCGTTCCCAGAAAAAAAGTGTACCCGTGTAAGTTTTATCAAACTTAATGATGTGTCGATGAAATTTACCCCCGAATGTCTTGCCTGTAAAGGGCACAGTTTAGTTGGTAGAGCAGAATTACAAATTCTGAAAATTAAAACATAAAGTCGATTCCAATATCTGCAATATTTACTCGATGAAAATGTCTAGGGAGCTGAGTAGAACCTTCAAGGCAAAAATCCAGAGTATGGAAACAATAAACCAAGAAGCTAGTCTGGATTTTCTGGTTTCTACAACCAATGAGTCGCTATAGAAGATGACCATCTGAAGGGTACTGTTTTATTCATTAAAAGCACAATGCAGATGGCTCGAAAAACTTTGATAGATAGACGTGTAAGCATTTTTACGTACGTCATGCTTTGACGAAAATTGGTTTACATTCTGATTTCCGTTCATTCATATCCGTCATATTATTTTTAACCCATTTATTCTGACCTCTAAAAATTATTCCCGAGTTAAGTAATTAGTAAAGTACTATACATAGATGGGAAAATAAATGAAAAATAAATTATTCAATTACAAAATAAATTTCTATGTATATTATATGTAGTAAAAATAAAAATAAGCTTAAGCTTAGTGATAAATATCCGGCTATACAAGCAAAGTGATAGATGTTAGACTATACACAAGCAAACTGACAGATATCGTCTGTGAAGAACCAAAATGACCCATATCCAATTTAAGCTAGAATCAAAATGAGCTGTCATCAAAAAAGAATGAGAACCATGCGTAAAATGTTAATTAAGAGGTTTTGAAAAGTGTAAAATGTTCTATTTACATGTTTTTGAAAAGTTCAAAATGTTCTATTTACATATTTTTGAAAAGTTCAAAATGTTCTATTTCAATGTTTTTGAAAATTTCAAAATGCTCTATTTCAATGTTTTGGAAAGGTGGAAAATGTTCTATTTACATGTTTTTGAAAAGCGTAAAATGTTCTATTTACATGGTTTGATTTTGGTTTTAGGTAAAAATGAATATGGTTCATTTTGGTTCTTCACAGACGATATCTGACTATACAACCAAAATGATTGATGTCGTACTATACAAGCAAACTGATAGAAGTCCGACTATACAAGGAAACTCAAAGCTAACCCATGTAGATGGATGTTATAGTTATTATAGATAATTATTAATAGCATATATTGTAAATGGAAAATTAATTATCTAAGTAAGGTACAAAAAAGTTAATACCCGCAGTATAGACAGGTCTATAAGCTGTAAATTGTAACGTAAAGAGTGTCTTAACTTACTGTATATAGCTTCTAAATTTGGAATACAATTAAAGTATTATTACTGTGATATGGTTTGTTTAAACATGGAAATAAAAGACAGAAAAACGAGAGTTGTGCACTTACTTGAATTATTACACTCCTTATTTAATAAATAGTAAACATTTAAGAGAAACAATAACTACAAATTAAAGTCCGACGCACAACAAAATTTTATGTCCTCCGAAATTTATACCAAGAGGAACCGATAACAATGTAACTAAGCAGTAACAATATTAAAACCGTCTGGAAGGAATTTGAATTCAACTGCCCTGTACCGAGTCAGGAGGGTCACACATAAATAAGCAATACAGGGGAAGGGAAGGTAAACAACTTACATCTAGTAATATTCATACCGTTATTAGCTTTACTATTTTTTACTCAGTAAGGAGCATACCGCTGAAGTTGGGATGCTAAAGACAAGCTAGACCTCTCCACCCGCTCTGATTGCGGTGGTTTCTGCTCATACAGAATCCTACCACCGCCAATAGTGTGACCATATTCATATTCATAAGCCGGTCTTGCACCAGGAGAGCTTCCTATGCCCTCATGGCTCCAGTGGGTACGAAAATAAAGAGCTTTATCAATTTCATCCACTGCCCTTAAACTTTCAGACTGAGGAGCTGGCCGCCGAGACACCGTGTAGGATGGACCGGTGTAATAAGGTGTTTTTGATGGCGAATGTTGTCCTGCTGACGCTGACGGTGGTTCTCGCGGCTGAATAATAATGCAAAATTCGTCAAGCAGAAATAAATACAGCCAAATAAATCTAATTTTTAATCAAATTTGGGTTTAAGTGCTATTCAAATATTTTTGGTTCCTATTCTAACCGAATCGTAGGATGTTCTTCCCGGAGGATAAGACGCTCCTGATGACTGCTGAGATGGTGGTGGTAGAGGCTGCCTTGATGGCCGAATTTCTCCATTACCAGGCCCAGGAGTAAAAGTATATAGTGCTGGTACTGGTACTGGTCCTAGTGTGTCTCCTTGCAAATTTCTTGAAGCATTGGCAATCCAGGGAATCTCTTCCGATGCCCGGCTGTCGGTTAGAACTAGCTCTTTCAAGCATTTGAGAGCATACGCAACCTTAGCATAGGCTTCGGGCGCTGGTGCAGTAACCGTTATAGCCATGTGCATATCTTCATTTAAATGATAATATTTTGGATCAGATCCTCGTCGAAGTTGCTCTTCCTATGGTTAAAAATCGAGAAAAAATTTTATTAAAAGAAGCCAACACCATTACTAACAAACAAAAATGGCATCATTTTGGAATTCGGCATTAAATAAATATTTGATAGCTTTTAGTATAGTTACCTTCTCTTTATCCTTCATCACGCCTTTACCCAAAAGCAACATATTGGTCTTCGTTTCTTTAACCAGAGCCTTTAGGTAAGCACCTTTAGGCCCAATTATTCTTCCAGCAAAGTTAACCTGAAATACAGAATCAAAGGATTGGAACTGTTTTTAAAACCATATAATTGCCCGGCAGCAACGTTATCATAATTTGAAGTACAAAAGAGCATATGGAATAAACACATCAGCAGTAGTTATTACAATGCATTATTTTACGACATTATGATTTTTGTAAATTCACACGGTCTCCAAAATGTTTTTTACCTTGGAAAATTTTTTCGATGGTGGCATAGCCTTCACACTCAGCGTAATCGGAGCTTCACCGTATAGATCAATGAACCCTTTTTCTTGACCAGCTCCAACTGCTCCTCTTGAAATACTGCTCAATTCTGCAATAAATATTGTAAACAAGAGAAGTAAGAAACTATTACGTACATATTGCACAATATCATACCACATCAACGATTTATGTGCAAAAAACGCAGTCCAGTAAAATGTCGATCAAATCAAGTAGATATCTATAAATAGTTGAATTTTACAAAGGCAATAAGTCAACTACAACTACAAATCTAGCAAATATCTTGCAATTATTTACCAGTTTCTGCGAAAAAACTACCAACAACATACCACCAATATTTGTGACAATAACACTCAATACATAAACAATAAACTAGATTGAAATGAACTACTTAATCTCCTCCGCCTCCCTTACCGTTTTCCACAAGTTGATGAATTAAAGGATATCTTTCTGCATCCAAGTTATCTTTCTCCTTCATTAAATTACTGACATACTCGGCAAACTTTTTATCAAATGGAGCATCGCGTCCAACTCCTGTTCCACGGGCCCTATTATTTTCTTTTATTTCTGTCGTCCCATTCCCACTAACATCTTCAATGTCAGACATGTTTCAGCAAAGCAAATACTGGTCGAGATTTGGTGTGGCTTATAACTTGGATGATGATGGATGGAGGATCAACGCACAGGATGAGTCTCTTTGTAGACTCTCTAAAACAACGAATAAAAATTACATACTGCAATTATTATTAATATTATTTTTTTTTACGCTCAGCCTCAGCCCTTTACTCCGATTCTATTTTATCTACCAACTGTTGACTGCCAAAAAAACAATTTTACGATATGTATCATCGTACGACTGCAGTCAACAGTTATTAAATAATTATATACAATGGTGAATAGGTTTCATTTATTACAAACAACTAAACGCTACTGTTTGTTTATTAGGTTACTTAATCAATAAGACACTTCTATTGAAATAGCTTGAGGATGAAGGTGATATAGAATGACATTGATGTGCTACAAATGCGTACACTGCACTGGACTATGGGGGCTGGGACTGGGACTAACTGTTACTGCATACTCCATCGAAAGGAAACAATTAGAATAATAATAGTAAAATATGATAGCACAGTTTCAAATAAATCTAAAATTTTTAATGATATTAAATCATAAATGATTTTTTTTGCACGAAACCTGTTGCCTGTATTTTCACATTTATGTGACTCATTTAAATAATTATAGTTACTATTTACTACATAATCTTTGTCTTTATTTCCAGGACCAATTTTCTGAATTGACACAAAAGTATTTACCGTTTACACGGGGAGACAGAGGAAAATGGAAAATCCAAGATGTCAAGAAGGCCAGAAACAATAAGAGAATAAGACAGCTGACGCTGACGCTGACAGCTACAGAGGACGGAGGAATGAAAGCTGAATCTGATGAATGAATCAAAAACAAAATGAATTGATGAATTTCAGACTTGGAGGAAAAAACCGCGTACACAGTACACGGTACCTGGTTGTCGTACAGGCGCCAAGCGCTCTTTTCAACCAGCAACAACCCAGGGAAGCTACAAGTTAGCCGACAGTCCCGACAGCAGACAATTGTACACCTCTACAAGTTAGCCGACAAGCGTCGGCCAAACATAAAAGTTGGCCGATAAAATCTACATACAAATTAGTCAACAAAATTATTTTTTAACATTACGTTAATTATTAATTTTAAACTACACGTAGGTCTACACGGCAAATCATATCACCCCATATTATTTTTTGTAAGTAGTAATATAATGTAAATAGTAATTTTTGGCTGCATTTTATCACGCATTACTTCATTGCATTGGTACCCGGTGATTTTGTTAACACGTTTATACATGTAAAGTATTAAGACATCGGACATAGTTTGGTATCATATAAGAATCACATCCAGAATCCAGAATCCAATTAACTTTAAGTGAGAGCTGCGATCGCAAAAGTTTTTTAAACATTTCCTCGAAAAATTTATAATTTTTCTTTGTTCATGAATTTTAAAATTATATAATATTACTCGTTACAGTCTGACATTGTAATTAAAATTTCATTTCTAATTTTATTTAAATCAAAACGTTTTACTATCGCAGCTCTGACTTTAAGCTAATTACATTTACCTAATCATTGCCTTTCTAACCGTAAATCACTTATACACATTCACATTGAGTGTCCAGTCCAAATATTGAATTTAAGATTTGGCGGAAAAATTATTTTACTATTAATACTGCTCCCTAAGGGTTAATAAAATGTTTCATTTATTTATTTGGTTTTGGTAGAGCTGCTAATAGTTACTTGAAAATTGCTAAATTAATAAAATGAAAAAGAAAGAAGTATCGAATTTTAGATTTGGCGGAAAATTTAAACTGCCTAGCCTAGCCTTACTGTGAAGAATGTCATTACTTATATTATTATTATTAGTAATAATATTTAAGTACTGTCCGGCTGCTACCGCATGACAATATCATATAAAATTATGATACTACTTAAGTAGGTACCTAATTAAGAAATACAACACTATTATTATTTATTTATTCTCTTAATTAATGCGCATTAACAATTAATAAAATTTATTAATATATAATATGAATTAATATATGTATATAATATATTATCAATAAATAATAATTTACTAATTAATTAATAACAATATTATTATAAACGCGTAAAGAAATTCACGAATTATTTTTTATTTTAATATTTCAAATTGCAAGGTTTCTGAATTCCTCCTTGGGATTTTTATAAACTTTATAATATAATATGTAAATAATTATGTATTATGCATGTATAATATTATTATATAACGTCAGGAAAGAATTATGAAATAATTTTTTATTATTTATTTATTCCCTTAATTAAAAATCCATATTAAATTATAAACGTGGACCGAAATATTCACTTTTTATTCTAGCATTAATTCAAATTTATTGTAAGGTTACTGAATTTCATTTTATAACGGGAAGCAAGAAATATTAAAAATAACTATTTATATGTTATTTGTTAAAATTTATTTCACAATATTATTCAATTTTGGTAACTCTACCTTTTAAAGTTCATTATTTTCTTAATTATCATGTTCCTACTATGTCCTGCAGACGGAATTAGCTAGCTCCGTACTTAACAACTACGCTTTAACCTAAAGCAGGACACGCAGATTTGCTAGCATTATTTCTTAAATGTAAAATAAACATAGTATAAGTACCATAACCAAAAAAACCTAGGAATATGGAAAAGTAGCATTCCCTTTGAGGAGGCTGCGTTGCTCAAAACATATACCAACAGAAAACAATAACATTGTAAACAAGCAGTAACAATATTAGAACCGAATGGAAGGAAACAAAGGAATTTAAATTTAATTGCCCTGTAACGAGTCAGGAGGGTCACACATAAATATGCAATGCTG
Organism: Dicyrtomina saundersi; assembly: GCA_034695245.1. Classification (NCBI taxonomy): domain Eukaryota; kingdom Metazoa; phylum Arthropoda; class Collembola; order Symphypleona; family Dicyrtomidae; genus Dicyrtomina; species Dicyrtomina saundersi. The sequence goes on from JAQFZE010003624.1 coordinate 7,576, forward strand.
GGGGAGGGAAGCTAACAAACGAACAACTTACCTCTAATACCAATAACATTCATCGTTAATGGCTTTAATATTTCTTACTCAGTAAGGAGCATACCGCTGGGATTGAGATGTTGAAGACAAACTAGACCTCTCTACCCGCTCTTTTGTAGGTTTCAATGCAAAGTGGTCAGCAGAGCTACCCCAGGAGGAACCCCCTGATGAACCATCACCTGCTAGAATTTGTTTTTGATTATTGTAAAATTACTAAAACAGTGAATTGTATTGTTATTTGTGCCCTTTATTAGCTATCCGGTCCAAATGATTTTAGGATATACTAGAAATTATTATGATAGGACTTACTATGGTAGTAGTGTTGGGGTCGTTCCTGGCCATACAGAATCATACCACCACCAGTACCAGTACTGTGACCATATTCATATGCAGGTCTTGTTCCAGGAGAGTTTCCTCTGCCCTCATAGCTCGAGTGGGGATGAACATGAAGGACTTTTGAAACGTAATCCATTGCCCTTGAACTTTCAGACTGAGACTGAGGAGCTGGCCGCCGGGCCACAACATACGATGGACCGGAGAAATATGGAGTTTGCGATGGAGGGTGTCCTTGTCCTGGTGCCGGTAGTTCTCGCGGCTAAAAAATACAAAATTCGTGAAGTAGAAATAAATACAGCCAAATAAATCTAACTTGTAATAAAATTTGGGTTTAAGTGCTATTTAAATATTTTTGGTTCCTATTCTAACCGAATCATAGGATGCTCTTCGTGGAAGATAAGACGCTCCTGATGACTGCTGAGATGGTGTTGGTGGCGACGGCCATGCTGGTCGAATTTCTCCGCCACCAGCAGAACTAAAACTAAAAGGTTGTGGCGCTAATGCTAGTGTGTCTCCTCGTAAATTTCTGGTCAGATTAGCAATCCAATGAAGCTCCTCTAATCCCTGGTTGTCGCTCAGAGCTTGCTCTCTCAAACATTTGAGAGCATAAGCAATCCTAGCATAAGCTTCGGGTGCGGGTGCAGTAACCTGTATTGCCATGTGCATATCTTCTTGTAAATGATAATATTTTGGATCAGATCCTTGTCGAAGTTCGTCTTCCTATAGATAAAAATCAGAGAAGTTAAAAAAAACACGACAATTAGCGCTACCTCTATACTAGCAACAAACAAAAGTGACATTACTTTGAAACTCCGCAGTAAATAAATATGTGATAGTCGTTACCGTACCTTGTTTTTATCCTTCATTACGCCTTTACCCAAAAGCGTCATTTTGGTCATCGTTTCTTTCATCAAAGCCTTGAGGTAAGCACCTTTAGGCCCAATCATTCTTCCAGCATAGTTAACCTGAAATTTAAATCAGAGGATTGGAACTTTTTTAAAACCGTAAGTACCTACGTTAAAATTTCAAAATAGCCATACTGGCATAGCATCTCGTTCATAATGTGAAGTGCAAAACAGCTAATATGCCGCAAATGGAACAAGACTAGCAGTAGGAATTACAATGCATTACTGTACTACATTATGATTTTTAAATTCACACAGTATCCAAAATGTTTGGTTACCTTGGGAAACATTTTCGATGGTGGCATAGCCTTCACATACAGTGTAATAGGAGCTTCACCGTATAGATCAACGTACCCATTTTCTTGACCAACTCTGACTGATCCTTTGGAAATACTGCTCAATTCTGCAATAATGTAAACATACACGAAATATAGCCAAACGAAGTAAGATATATAATTTTGCAAAATATTATTCCACTCCACATCCACACACCCATGATTTATGCACAAAACACGCCGTCGAGTAAAATTTCGATTAAGTATCACTTAGATATCTATAGATACATAGTGGAAATTTACAAAGAAAACGGCAAATCTAGTATGCGTTTTGCAGTTATTTACCAGTCTATGAGAAAAAACTGCCAACGTTTCTTGGAATAACACTCAATAGACTCAATACATATACGACAAACATTATAATTAAATGCAAAAACTAGATTGAAATTAGCAAATCTCATTGAACTTCCATACCGTTTTGCACAAGTCGATGAATTAAAGGATATGTTTCTTTATCCAAGCTATCTCTCTCCTTCAGCAAATTACTGACATACTCAGCAACCTTTTTATCAAATGGACCATCATAGGAGGCGGATCCTCTACCGCCACGTCTACTGGCTTCAATGTTTTCTTTCCCTTCTGTCGTCCCGTTTCCATTACTTTCAACGTCAGACATGTTTGAGAAAAGGGAATATTGATCAATATTTGATTTGGTTTATAACTTGAATGATGACGGCTTAATGCACAATAATGAGTCACTTTGTAGATTGTAGACTACCTGAAACAACGAACATAAAAATCACTGCATTTATTATTAGATTCACTATTGAATAAAAAAGAAACACTCATCAACCCCTCCGCCCTTTAGTCCGATCCTATTTTACCTACCAACTGACTGTCAAAAAAACATAATTTCGCGATGTGTTTTCAGGTCATGGCTCGATTGCAATCAACAGTTATTATATATTGATATATACAATTACAATACTGAATAGGCTTCATTATTACAAACAACTAATCACTACTGTTGGTAAATTAGATTAGGTTACTTAATGAATAAGCCTTTCGAAATAGCTTAAAAGGTGGTAAAGAATGGATTTGACTGCTACAAATTATGCGTACACACTGCACTGGACTGGGACTGACTGTCACTGTGTACTCGATTGAAAGGAAAATATAGAACCGTAAAATATGGTAGAATAGTTTCAAATAAATCTCAAATTTTTGATGTTATACTTAAATCAAATTGTCTTTTTGGTACACGACCTGCCTGTCACCTGTATTTTCACATTTATCTGGCTTATTCAATTTATTAGTTAATATATAAAATTGTCCTTGATTTCCCCAATTTTCCGAATTGAAAAAAAAAATTTACCGTTTGACACAGCCAGACAGATGGAAAATGGAAAATCCTTTAACTCCAAAATGCCAAGAAGAGTAAACAAAAAGACAGCTGACAGCTACAGAAGACGATGAGAGAATGAAAACCGAATGAATTGATGAATTTCAGGTGATTTCAGACTTGGAGGAGAAAACCGCGTACACGGTACCGAGTACAGATTGCGCTCTTTTCAACCAGCGACAACGCGACATTTCAAGGCAGCAGCAGCCGCACTGGGGAAGAAACGCATATTACGTCAGCTATTATTTTGAAATTTTTGGTCACACCCAGCCCTATGATCAGCACCTTAACCATTGCGTAAATGGCTTTCGTGACTATCGCACATCATTTATTTTGAAAAACCACCACCCACTCTAGTTCATAACGTAGTTTCTGTATCTCCCCTGGACAAAAGCTCAAGCGTAATACATAATAAATTACATACGACTAAACATAGGCTAGCTTGCATTTATTATGGAATCGTCCATAAATGATGTTATTGGAAATTGAGTGGGTTTATTCAGGTATTGATGACCTATCGAATAATAATCTACGTGACCTTATTTATGGACCATTCCACCAACTACTAATACTATTATGATTATTACTCCTAAGTAGTTCCTGGTACATAGTAAATTATTTTGTTAGTACTTAATAATATTTACTGTCCTTTCGGAATGCTTTTAATTCAGTTATGTATGTATGTCAAATCGAAACAAAAACAACGTGAGGCTCATACTCATGACGCCCATAATCACTCATTTCTTATAATATGAATTTACATAATAGCTAGTTTATCATATAATAAATTATTATTAATGTTATTGTACTTAAAACCTGGTTCTTTATAGCTTTTCACTTTTGTTAAAAATGTACGTTGTCCTGACTGTGTCTTTATGGCAAGTGTAACAATTGTAGCGCCAGTTGAAAAAAATATTTGTATTAAGTACATATGTACGGAATATAATAAATTATATAAGGTCAAACAAGGGCTAAAATCCATGTTTACTAGCAGCCTTAAGAGTTAGTAGGCTAGAGAGGTAATTTGAACTTTTTGAATTTGCCGCCAAAAGTAAATATCAATTTACTACATTTAAATTTAAAGGGGGGGGGGGCGACAGGCTTTTTGCCCATTGCTTGCTTTGCATAGAAACAGTAGTTAGCAAAAGGGTTAGCTGCCATGTAATGGCAGACATTTAAAAAAAAAGCATAAATAAATAGAGAAGTATACTGGAATTGCCTTCTTTAACGATTTTAGCAGATATTTTGCTCTTTTTTTATTTCTTACTGTTAACACGGTTATTTGCAAACCAGTCCATTTCCCTTTCAGTCCTGTCAGAGTTTTGAAACTATAAACAGTTATCAGAAAATCAGATATGAATCCCGAATATTTTTTAAGCATGCCACTTTTATTGATTGAAAAATCATAAGCTATAGGAAAAACACTCATTAATGTCATTAATAATAAAATTGAAGTAATTAAACTAACGAGCATAATCAGAACGACCCAATTTAGAAGTTTCGAAAATATATATTGTAGTTATACGAATAGAGCATTTCCTATAACCACTACCAAACTTAGCACCTTTTCAATTTAACTGAATTTTAGGTAGGAAAACGTAAGGGAAATTAAGCGGCATGGAATAAAACCACGGAACTATTATAGTAATTATATAGGAAACACAATTTTGCCGTTAAGTAGATATGCATTGGAGTCGGCAGAAGCTCCCACTGTGCTTATTTTGTCTATGCTTATAAATTCTACAACGAAGTTTCTCTTACTAGCACTTTGTGCATACCTTAATTCATTAAATG